>SADC01001376.1:0-84803 GCA_004194705.1 Ditylenchus dipsaci | reverse complement strand
TGGCAGGGCCAGACCGGACTGTGGAAATAGATGTAACGTTTGTCACCAAACGCAAGTACAATCGTGGAAGGCTCGTGGATGAATCCAATAATTTTTTTGGATGCGTTGAACGAGAAACTGGTAAGGTTTTGTTTCCAGTTTCATGAAAATAACATTGGTTTTAGGCGAAGTGTTCATGTGGCCTGTCGAAAGAAGAATGCTGAGACTCTTCTTGATTTGTTGCGCCGATGTGTCTCGAAGGTAAAAGTTACTTGTTTAGTTCCGAAAATGTTTGTGTTTTAGGTACGACTATCATGTCTGACTGTTGGCCAGCATACATCAACAATCGAACTGGAGAATCTCTGATTGAGCGAATTCCTGAGGAATTTCAACATTTTGCAGGTTTTGGCTTCTTTTTGTCGTTTTTGATTTCTAAATATCATGTTTTCCAGTGAATCACAGCGTCAAATTTCGTTGATCCAAACACCGGTGCGCATACTCAGACGATCGAATCTACATGGCAAAAGTTCAACGAAGACACAAACAAGAATTCGGGACTCATCGATCAGTATTTCGCTCTTATGTATCAGAGTTTCTTTGGCGAAAAAAATTCTCTGGTCCTGATGTTATGTTCAGTTTAAGGTCTCAAATTGTTTATATGTATGTTTGCGAGTAAGGGAATAAAAAAATTTGCAAGAAAATCGAAAAATTTGAGGTATGATGTAAACTAAAGAGGTACCTAAAAAATTTTAAAAAAATCAACATGGGACCAAGGAAGCTGTTTTGGGGGCCACCCTGACACACATAGAGCCTAAAAAATGTATTCTTTATAATTTCTTTTTTTCTCTGTCTGTTTACTGTTTGCATTAAACAGTATTTTTGGTTTTCTTTTTCTTTCAGCAGCATTATTGTTTTCTCTCGCAGTCTAAAAAAAAAACCTCTTTTCTATTATTCTAGCCTATTTCTGAGTAGAACACAAAAGAACTAAAAATTGGAGAAAGAAGTGTTCAAAAACCACCAAAACAAAAATATTTTTCTGAAAATGGGCTAATAGTAAACAGCCTAGTCAACAAAGATTATCTTTCGCAGTATAAAAGGCGAGCTGAAAAAATAGACCTTACTATTTTTGGTGACTGCTTTTCTTCTAGCATTAAATCAAAAGTATAATATATTCTGCGTTTTTCCGCGCTTGTGACTAATTCCTATTGAAAATGCGGTTTTTCCAAAATAATATTTTTGTTAAAAGAAAGTTTTTCATAGTTAACGTTTCAATATTTGACCAATTGAACCTGAGCGCAGCCAAGTCCCCTCTCTTTTTCACTCACTTCAAGCAGAGCACTAAGCCCCCCCCCCCCCAAAGTCAAATCAGCTTGGGTAACCAAGGCAATTTTTTTTCATGATTTTTTTATTGAAAAAAATTAGCTCAGTCAACAATTTTCGAAAAAAATTCCTCAGTTTACCCAGCTAATTTGACTGGAGGGAGAATGTGTTGAGGACTCTTAGGTTCCAGTGCTTTTTTATCAAGTTTTTTAGAGTGTTTTTCATTATGTTAGTCTTAACGTACTCTAAAACGGGCGGGATTTCAAATCCGTGGCCTGAAAAAAATATTATTAGGCAAAAAAACATTTCGTCGCTAAAAAAAGTAGCAAATGTTTTTCCTGCTTTTTTATAAAAAAATTTAAAATTTGATTATTGTGGAGATTATGTCAAGCCTAATTACAATGACTAATTGAAATTTTTTACATTTAGAATTAAGAAAAACTACTTTCTAATCTAACAAAATGGCACCAGGAATTATTGAGAAAGCCAAGGACAAGGTTGTTGATGCAGCCGAGGCTACCAAAGAAGGCATGCAAAACGTGAAAGACAAAGTGACTGCAAACAACAGGAGCGATCTGAAGAAGGTCAGTTTCCAACCACTGGCACAGCCTATGGCACTCAAGGTATCACCACTTTCCATCAACAACAGCCGGCTACTGGTTATGAGGATCCTGTTACTGGATATGGCATTGGAGGCAATGTTCATGGCACTTATGAAAGTAACTTGCCTGAGGAGAAAGGCACTCTAGAGAAGGCTAAGGTAATAGATAGACCTTTTTTTAAATATTTAATTCATTAAAAAGATCCTGTTATCGAAAAATGATGTAGCTAATTTCGCTAAACCTAAAAAATCACACTACAGCCAACTTTCGATTTAACCAAACAATCCTAGCTGATTTGGTTGGTTACATCTCAAAAAGTGAAGCTTATCCTAGATTTAACAAATATTTTAGTCGGTCCCCAGGGTTCGTTGAATCGAGAGTTGACTGAATAAAAGAACAGAATGGATTAAGGCAAAAAACCTGCCTATTGTCGAGATAAAAAAATGAAATTTTACGAGTTAACTGTAGAATTTATGGTACATTGAACTTTGATAACCATGCACTCCAATGACCCGACACCTCCAATAAGCCGATACCTTTTAAAATTTCGGCTAGTCGTTCCATAAAATAAACAAGTTTGCCGCCGATAATCCGCGCCCAATCACCCCACACCCTTAATAAGCAGGCAGCTTGGTCTCAATCCTGTCTTTCAAAATAACCCCCGATAAGGCCGCACTATTTAATTTAGCGCTACGGGTACCGGGTTATCGAAGTTCGACTGTATATTTATACTGGAAAATTTACAGTTATCTTAAAAATTTTTATTGAAGGCACCTTATTTAGGGTCATTAGTGCTTAAGTGTATAAAATGTGTGTTTTATTTTCAAAAACGCATAATTTTTTTTATTGAAGGACAAGGTTTGGACACAACTAAGCAAGGAGCCCAGAAAATTCAACAAGGGGCAGAAAAGGTCAAGGACAAGGTCATGGGCAGCAAGAACACGACAGATGCCAGCAGCGGTGTGGCCAGGAATGCACCTACGACAGCACCAGAGTCAGAGAATTGATGGACAGGGCAACAAAATTTCTGACTATAGAACAGACCGCACTGATGGTTAGTGAATAAAAAAAATTCTTGAATTTTTTATAGTATGTAAATTTTCAGTGGCTCCCAACTTGTAAACGATACAATTAAGAACGTCCAGCAACAAATCTCCTATATATTTAAGTCAACGATATTCATGATATTTAGTCAAACTTTCTGTATTTTGTATATTTATTTGAAATGGCATTCAATAAATTATCAGCTTATTTGTTTGTTTCGCCTAAATTTTTACATGAAATTTTTTTACATAGAAAAGTTGTAATTTCTTTTGACCCTAAAATGGTACCTCTTTTCCAGAGCCAGATTTGGAAAATCCTTTGTTCTCGGTGATTTTTAAAATTATTTTTATATTTTTCAAACCGGTCTCGTAGCTCTGGATCTCAGCTTTCTAAAACCAGCTGTTACCTGACAAAATCAGTTTTTTGAAAAGTTGGTGCAGAAAGTCTTTAGAAATAGAAACATTTTTTTTGAAAATTCGATCCATTCAATTTTCATAAAAACTTGGCAGATTTTCAAAAAACTTGGCACTTGTTACAAAAACTTGGCAGATTTTCAGCTTTTAACTAAAAAAACTTGGCACTTTTTCACGAAAAAACTTGGCACTTATTCGCCAAAACTTGACATTTTTCCGTTTTGTCGTAAAGTGATTTGAAAAAATGTGAAAAAATACTAAACGACAGGGGGATCAAGGTAAAAAAGCTTTCTCTAGTGGTATAAGGCTGCCTTTTGGTCAAAATGTACTAAAAAAATATACAAGTCAACACAACTGAGCAGAAAAATCAGAAATTTTGGGGCAAAATAGTATTAAAAGTAATTGCAATATTTTAACAAACAAAATCAATTTCAGAAATTTGACCTCCTAATACAATTTATTTACGTGGGTGTTTTGAAAAAAAATAAAAAGCAAACAATACATAACTTGTTCAAGTCAGGATGTTTTATCTGAGTTCTAGTGTGAAATGGATACCATACTATTGATTTATAAAACTTTTGTTTTGATCTGAAACAGACGAATTTATTGTAAACAACATTTAAGTAGTTAAATAAATGTAAATTTTTGTTAGTTCTGGACTTGTTACTTTTTTTAAATTTTGTTTTCAGATTGTTTGTAAATTCGAGTCAGCTTTATAGAAATGGACTTCACGTTGCATATTTATCATCAAGTAAACTTTGTTAATGAAGTCAAATTTTTGGAAAAAAAAAACCTTTCACAAATTTCTCTTTTATTGTTTTTCTTTTTTTAGTATTGTGTTTTCGTCCATTTTTTGATAGACTTTTTTCAGGAAAATTATCAACTACCGTATTTTCTCTATTAAAGGAGACGGCCCGTTTATTTTTCAACCCCTCGAAAATCGGAAAATTTTGAGGTCGATCTAGAGATTTTCGGGTGCTCAACCAAAATCAAAAAAGTGGAATCGGTAGAGCTCGCGGAGTTAAGAAAACGCAGTAAACAGGTTTGCAAAACATCTTGTCTGGGCTGAGATATGAGTCCTCAAAGTCGAGGGACCGTTCATTAGAGAGGGCCCGTTTAATAGAGAAAATACGGTAGTTTGTAATTTATCTTACTGGCTATCGAAAAGCTTTTAATTTACTTGAGAGCGATTTTTGTAAAAAATACAATGCCAGAAATTGTCAAAAATAAATTTTGACCAACAGGAAGAACCAAGACAAAATTTAAAAAACCTCAAAAAATCAACAATGGGGACTAAGGTACCGTTTTCTCTCTAATAGAACATCATGTGGTTCGATTTTTCAACCCCCTTGGGGTGTGGTCCTATTAGAGAGTGTGGTTCTATTTTTCAACCTTCTGAAGATATTCAAGCATTGCAGCATACACACAAAAGTTCTTCATTTACGACAAAACTTGGACTTGTTTGGTTTAGGGGGGGGGGACGCTTATTTTTTACTATCTTTTATATTTATTTTGTAGCTTATGGCAGTCAGGGTTATATCGATACCTAGTTTAAGAAGTAATTTTGTTGATCAAGGCGATTATTGTCACCCTGGTCACCATAATCAACTTGATCGACCGAAAATATAAAAATATATATAGTGAAAATTAGTGCTGCGCATTTGTGTTTTTGCGATGTTGCGATGCGATGTTTTTGGGTCCGAGGACTTGCGATGCGATTTTTGCGATGTTTCAAAACTTTGCGATGCGAATGTTGCGATGCGATGTTTAAGGCAAAATTTCGTGCGATGTTGCGATGTTTGCGATGCGATATATCGCATCGCACGCAGCACTAGTGAAAATAGGCGTCCCCCTAAACCAGAACAGGTCCCGAAACTTTACAACGCTCTAGAGATATATCTTTATTATTAAACAAATTTTCTTGGGCTTCCTCATGATCGATTTCTTGTATCTGCTCAGCCAACTTCTTCTCATCTTGCGCGAGCTTCACCTTGCCTTGACCACTCGGAACCGGTCTAACTTTTTTGAAGCAGTGATGGCGTTGTCCTCACATCCATCGGTGGCATTGAGAACTCCGCACGATTTGAATGACTCAACGATGAGCTCCTTCAAGAGATTTTCCCAAGCTTCGACGTTTCATTGGAGGAGGGCGGCCACTAGCGCAGCTTGAGAGAGTGTTAAGGGGTGTGGTTCTAATAGAGAGTGTGGTTCTATTTCACGACCCCCTTGAGGGGTGTGGTTCTATTAAAAAGAATACGGTATGATTTTTTCGGGGTGAGCTCGAATGCGTATAGAGCCGAATATCCAACAAAACATTTTTAAAAAACTTTCCTGTTTGAAAATTTTCGAAAAATGGAAGTTGATTAGAACTGGTCAACAAACACAAAAATTGCTTTACTTTTTTATACACGCCATCCCGGTCTGAAAGAATTGTTTAAATTCTAGGCCTGACTTGACCGGGCTCACACCGGGCCGGCCCGTGAATAAGTCTGGGTGGTAGTTGTCGTTGCCATTGAGTAAAAACGCTGTTTGAAAAAAATCCAGAGATAAAGTTCATGAGCGAAAAAGCTATTGGCTAAATTGTACTTGCGCCCCATAACCTGTCAAATCAACTTAGGATAATAAGGCAGTTTTCTTTGAAAATTTTCTTATACCATTGATTTTTTTGTATAGGCACGATAAAAAATGACTTCAATCGGGAAAATAGTGTAGTCAAAATTTTTCAAAAAAGATGCCTTGGTCCCCCAAGCTGATTCGACTGTCGGGGGATGGCTCGGATTCAAGTGCTCCAAGTTATGTTCAAAATCAATTTACTTTTACTTCATATATTTATTTAATATCATGTTCAAGGTGTGTTTTGGAAGCAAATCACTATTTTCAGTTTTGTTTCATTTATTTTTAAAGCTCTTAGCAGCAGAAGGAACACATTAAATCTCATCTTTCTACTATCGAGCACGTTTTTTTTTGGTTAAGCCAAGCTGGGAAGCAAAGTTTTCCATCTCATAATTGAGCTGTTTATCACACTAGCTTCTCAGCTGACTAAATTGGTTGATTGGCCAATAACATTCGCTAGCTATATGGACCAACTGATACACCTTTTTGAGGTTTAGGCCAAGTTGTTCCTCCCCTCCACTCAAAACATATCTTCCGTTCATTGATAAACGTGATTGCTTGGAATTTTTCTATGCCTCGTGTGTAGAGCCAGATGTGCAAGATAAATTTTTAGTTATTTTCTTTCTCTCAACTTTGTTTGTTGTTTTGATCATTTAAATAACTTGTAGCAAGGTTTGTTTTAAGATGCAATTTTAAATGCGCACACTACTATGCCGCCATTTTTGTTCGACAATTGCATATTTGATTACAAGTTACCGTATTTTCTCTATTAATTACCCCGGGGTAATTATTTTTCAACCCCCGAAAAATCGGAAAAAAATTATTTTGATTTTGAAAATTTTGGGTGCTCAACCAAAATCTAAAAATTGGAATCAACTAAGATCGTGGTGATTAAGATAACGCAAAAAACAGATGTGCAAAAAAAATTTTGAGCTGAGATATAGGGTGCCTATGGGTGGTACAGTCAAGTCTCGATTTAACGAAACCCCGATTTAACGAAACTCTTGATTTAACGAACTTTTTTTTGGTGGCTATTTGGCCACCGATTAAATAAAATGACTAAAATAAGCTCTCGATTTAACGAAACCTTCGATTTAACGAACGTTTTTGGCGGTCCCCAGAGGTTCGTTAAATCGAGACTTGACTGTAATTAATAGAGAGGGGGTAATTATTAGAAAGGGGGTAATAAATAGAGAAAATACGGTAGATACGAAAATTCGGCGCTAGTATAGAATAAATAACACCCCCCCCCCTTAATTACATTTTCAAGTAACAGGTTTAGGTCCAGGATTTAGGCATAGGGGTAGGCCAGCTCAGGGGTGGACACGGGTTCAAAATTGACGGCCCGGCCCAGCCCGTCTCGTAGAAACGTGGCTCGTCACGCTCAGTTTGAGCTATGGACCGGGCCGGGATTAAACCGGAAGCCCGGTTTAAAAAATTTCGCGCTCTGCGCCTGGTTTTGAAATTTTTCAAAATAAACTTTTGGTAATTATCTCAAAATTTTCAGAAAATCGAGACAATTATAAGGTTGACCAATTCTATACTAGGGTCAGAAATTCTAAAAACACCGTAATATGACCTGAAAGTGCTGTATTTGGGTGTCCCACATATGAGACCGTACGCGTAAAACATGACTAAAGTTCGTACCCGCCTGTGTCCAAACACTTTTCTTTTTCAAATTTTTTGTTTCAAAATTTTACCCGCTCCGAAATTCGCCTTGATCCCCCAAGCTAATTTTTAAAACAACTTTTTATTTAATAACTCTTTCACAATTGTAAGTGTAAGTGTCAATGTAAAGGGTCTTCACAATACTAAAAACATTTACACTCACGCCTTTTCGGTACGAATGTAAATGAAATTTTTTTACTTATCCTCACTTTTATTTTCAAAAGTCAGTTTACACCCAAATACCAATTTTTTAAATTTTTATAACTAGCATTGAACTCCTTGTCATCAATAATCATCTTCTGAAGTAGTAGTAGTAGTATTTTCTGAAAATACTTGCATTTAATTTGCATTTTATTTACATTCGTATTGTGAAGGGGTTATTGCAGGGCTCCCAAACGTCTTTTATTATGACTTTTATCCTTTATTTGAGACCCGAAATCTTTAGAATTTTTGAGATTTTCAGTCAAAATCTTTATTTTTGGCACTGAAATCCAATAAGCACTGGTTAAAATGGCACTTTTTGACCAAATTTCTTTTATTTTATAAAAATGTCCTTTATTTCAAAATTTTGAGTTGGGATCCCTGGGTTAATGTGATGAAGATGTACAGTCAAACCTCTCTACTATGGCACCCCCAAAAGTTCGTTCCCGCCTTGGGTCCGACACTTTTTTTAACCGAATTTTCAAAGTCTTTTATCCATTCTGTTTAGACAGTCTGGTCCCAAATATCGTAAGGATTCCGATTTTGCCGATCGTTTTTCAGAATTATGAAAAAAATCTTCTAAAAAAGCAAAAACTCAGTTTAAAAACAGGAAAATTCAAAAATTTCTGTTTTTAAACTGAGTTTTTGCTTTTTTAGAAGAATTTTCTTCATAATTCTCAAAAACAATCGGCAAAATCGGAATCCTTACGATATTTGGGACTAGACTGTCAAAACAGAAATGGCAAAAGCCTTCAAAAATCGAGGTAAAAAAAGTGTCGGACCCAAGGCGGGAACGAACTTTTGGGGGTGCCATAGTAGAGAGGTTTGACTGTAATTAGAAATGGCATCTGACAATGCTTAAAATACGTTTTAAAGTAAAAAGAGCGTCTGAATTGTCTAGCGGAAGTAAAAATGAGGTCGAAAAATCGTCTTGAATACAGTTTGACGTTAATAACTCACAAACTTGAGATTCTGAAACCGGATTCGTGTTTAGCACGGCCAATTTAGTTATGCAACTGCTCTTTGAATAAAAAAGTCATAGTCTCATTTCAAATTCCGTTCAAGACATGAAATATTTAAACGTAGAAAAATGGCTGTACCCCGAAATTTAAGCGGCATCTTGCTAAGTGGTCGATTTGCTAAGCGGTCGTTTTGCCAAGAATTTTTTTGCTAAGCGACAAATTGCTAATAATTTTTTTGCTAAGCGACAAATTGCTAAGAATTTATTCGCTAAGGCGTTCTTTTCTGAAATATTGATTTGCTAAGAACTATTCTGCCTTTTTGTACTTTCGCTTTTTCTCGATGTTCTGATAGGGGATTACGGACATTTTTCCGCCTTTTTTTGTTTTTTACTAATTTCAACGTGAAATCTAGGTAAATGATAATTTCAGATTGCGTCAAAACTACCCGAACCATCCTAAACCACCCAAAGTACCCTAAAACCACCCTAAATACCCAAACCAAACCCGAACCTGAAAAATAAAAATTTCTTAAAAATAAAAAATAAGGCACTTTTTCTAACTTAAATATGTGTGGAGAATTGAGTATATTAATCCCAAAGTTGAGATTTTATACACCCCAACTTCAATACCTGGTATAGGTATAACCTGGCCAAATGGATGTCCCGGCACTTGGATGGCCTAAAAATAAAAAACTTCATTTAAATAAAAAAATCTATTTTTCCAACCAAAAAAAATTGTGAAGAATTAGACTTGTTGAGACCAAAAGTGCGATTTTACCTACCCAATCCCATATCTAGTGTCGGGTACCACCTGGACAGGTTGATATCCAGGTAACTCGAGAGTAGGGGTATATTCACCCAAATGACCTGAAAAGTCAAAGGTTAGTCTTTTTATATCTGAAATTAAGATAAAAAATAAAGTGTGCATCCAGGTGGATTCGAACCATCAACCTCGGCGGTGGATATCCAGATGGTCGTCCACTTGGATCAAAATTTTTTTTCACATTTTGGGTTCCAAGATAATTTTTCTGAACTGATTCGAGCATGATGAAGATGGTTTGACAGTGTTAAAATCACGTTTTATCGAGAAATTTTTCATTTATCATAAATTCTTGATTTTGATAAATCAAGAGTTCACAATAACTCAGAAATTTATCGATAAAACGAGATTTTACCATTGTCAAACCATCTTCAGCATACTCGAATCAGTGCAGAAAAGTTGTTTTAAAACCCGAAAACGTAAAAAAAAATTTTGATCCAAGTGGACAACCACTTGGATAGCCACCGCCGCGGATGCTGGTTCGAATCCACCTGGGGGCATACCTTTTTATCATAATTTAGACTGTTTACGTGGCGTAGAAGTTCATATACTCATCACCAAGGCTGCTGGTTCGAATCCCTCTGGGTGTAATCAGTCCAGAGTAGGAGACCCCGATTCAAATTAAACCGTTTTTAGAACACGATTTTTTTTCAGTTTGGATTGAATCGTTTAGGTTTCTAGGTCTGCATCCCGAAATTAAACCGAACCGAAAAAGATGTAGCTTAACAAACAAAATATTTATCAAAACAACTACTTCGGAAAAAAATTCTTAGCAAAACGACCATTTAGCAAATTGGCGCTTAAATTGTGAATTCTTAGCAAAATCGCGCTTAAATTTTTTCTTAGCAAAACGACCGCTTAGCAAATCGCCGCTTAAATTTTGGGGCACAGCCGAAAAAATTTGACAAATTCTTCATTTGAAGCTTTTTTGTCTTGAGCGGAATATGCAATTTGACAGTGACTTTTCAAAGAGTGTTGGGGTTAAGGGTTAAGGGTTTTTAAAGAGTAATTTTCAAGTGAATCGGCCATGTTGAACAGATTTCTGAGTTTGCAAGTTTTTCACGTCAAACTGCTTATCTAAGACAATTTTTTGAGCTCATTTTTAATTTGGCTAGACAGTCCAGAAGCCCTGTTCACTTGACTTTAAAACACTCTCATATGCTATTTTTCATGGTGGCTCCGTGATATTCGCATCAGGTTCTAAAACATTAGGAGACGTTATTCTAGTCGGAAATCACCGTGTTAAAAAGCACAAAAAACATTAAGAAAAATTAGCCGGGGAACCAAGGCAAATTTTCTGCAGGTCTTATTCTTCAATGAGATGTGTGGGGTGAATCCTTTAATTTTGCCAATATTGTTGTTAAAAATATTTTTGTAGAAATTATAAATAATATTAAAACATTTTTTTATAAGTTGAACTATATCAATTGCCCGAATGGATCCGCAAGCTCTAAGAAAAGCTTCAATAACCCGCAGAGCCAGTGTGCAGGAGATGCACGAGGCTTTTCCGAAGTGTGACAACTTTCTGCTCAAGAAATGGGAGCACATTTTCTCTGTATTTTTTGGTTGGAAATTTGCTTAAAAAAGTATAGGAGTGATATTAATAAAAAAATTCAGACAGGAGTCATTCTCATCAATTAAACTGGGATGATTTTTATTTGGTGGTTAAGGTGAGCTATGTTTTGAGATTCAAACGTGTGATGCAAAAATCTTTGGGGAAAGTTCAGGCTTACATCTAACAACGATTTCATATAACACGCCTACATTTAAACTTTTTATTTTTTTTCGACTCAGGATAAAAACCCACTCATCCTGAGTCAGATTTTGCTCCGACTTTTATATCTGTAGGATTCCTTGTATAATATACGAGAGATTCTACAGTTAACAACGAGGCAAAATCTGACTCAAGATGAGTGGGTGTTCATCCTGAGTCAGAAAAAAACCATGGAAAATTTATATTAAAAATTTTTTAAAATGGCGAAAGTCGAAAATAATAAAAAGTTTAAATAGAGTCGTGTTATATCTACATATAGTATTTTCATCGGTTTCTCCGTAACGCTAAATGTTCGTAACGGAAATTAACCCACATAGCATTAACCATTTCGGCTAATTTTTTTTGCAATCGACTCAGTTTTTCGCGTAGAAGAAGCTAATAAAAATTCAGCCCGAACGAATTACAAAATAATAGGTAAAAATATAAAAGATTGATTTTTATAAGGCGAAATTCAGGCAGAATTTGAACCCTTCCCTGTAAATTTTCAAAAAAACGCGAATAAATTATTTCAAATTCGCGCTATTCTTTAAACTGTGAAAATATTATGTGTTCATTCATACTCAGTCAATTTTCATTTCTTATTTCAAGACACGATATCGCAAAAAATTAAAAATTAATTGCGGATAGGTGGATGTTTATGAAGGCGCCTGTATAGGCGCCTGTTCGGCTTGTGTTAATAATAATTCTAAATATGCAGTTTTAAGGCACTAAATCATCTCTTACAAATACTTGAAAGCTTCTTAAAAATACCTTACAATTGTTTATAGCCCAATTTGGCACATTTGGGCCCCAATTCAAAATTCAATATTTTTAAATTCTAAATTGAAATTACAGTCAACCCTCGATATAACGGCCCCCGATATAACGGCCCCCTCGATATAACGGCCCCTTTGGCCCTATTTGGTTGGATTTAACTAAAACATAAAGAGTTAGAACTCGATATAACGGCCCCCTCGATATAACGGCCCCTTTGGCCCTATTTGGTTGGATTTAACTAAAACATAAAGAGTTAGAACTCGATATAACGGCCCCTCGATATAGCGGCCCCTCGATATAACGGCCCCCTATGGCCGGTCCCGACTAAGAAAACATTGTGTTGGTAAAGGATTGAACAAACGTTTGATAATTGGTCCTTCCGCACTTAGAAACTGAAATGCCCGATAAGGGACAAAATACGTAAAAAAGACCGAAATGCCTGAAAAGGGCCGAAATGCTCGCTAACGGCCAAGTGCCCTAACTGGGCCAAAACGCCCAGATTGTGCCAAATAGCCAAACTAAGCCGAAATGACCGAAAAAAACCAAATGCTCGAATTGCTCGAATGGGCTGATCGGCGCAGCGTGCCTTCTAGTCAAAATACTATTAGTCAAGCGATAGCACTGAAATAGGGCTGAAAAAGTAGTGGTATCTGATTTCGCCATATTATTTGGGATAGCTACCTAATAGTTACGTATTTTCTCAATGGTTATAGCAAACTCCGGGCAATTGGAAGACTACCTTACTAGGTGCCGGCGTTATGGTTGATAAAATCATTTTTTCGTAATTATCAAACCATCTTTAGCGCATATTTTTAAGTAGAAGACTAGGGTTTCATTATTTTCAGATTTTAATGGAGGTATGCCCTCACAGGATAGACACTAGCGGTTTCCCTACCCTCTAAAGATGGATACAAGTGGTTTTCGTACTTAGCCTAAAGTTTACTAATCCTTTATAAGTGGTCAAGAAGAAAAGTCTGCAACCAGCAGGATTCGAACCTGTGACCTCGAAATTTCGAGGATGAATTCACCTGAGGATGTACTTATTGCAGGAAATATTTACTGTAGTATGAATTTACCGAGGATAATAAAATTACTGAGGATTTGCCGAGGATATATAAAAATTTGAATTGGGTCCCAAATGCGGTGGGGCCCAAACGCGTAGGGACCGATAAATTACGGTATTTTAGAGCATTCTGAACAAGAATTATATATTGTGTGGAAGAGGAGGAGAAGTGGTGCCATAAATCTGTATATTTTTAAATCGTTGTTGAAATTTTTGTTAGAAGAAGGCTTGAAGTTTCCCAGATAACTTTTTCTGCAGCCGCTTAAATTTTTTGATAAATGAACATTTTTTAAGAATGCAAGAAAAATCTATGGTGCTGACTCGCAGCAATATGCCCATGCCAGATCTTCATTGCAGGCTTTGTGGAGTGGACTGTGCAAATTGGCTGATTCTGGTAGATTTGTTGTGGAATTGACAAAACTTCACAAAATCAGATGAATTTTTTTTTACGGAATCTAGATTTTGTTAGATCCCAAATAGCTCAAAAATCAGCTTGGGACAGCCAGACATCCGAAAACTAAAATTTCTGTCTGATTGATAATCGAGTTTTGGGAATTGTGTTTTTGACTTGTTTTTTGAAGACTGCTCTCAGACAAGTTATACCTTATTTTGTAGCTCATCTCACTAGCTAAAAATGAGTAGTAACTTGCACTTCAGAAGTTTTCGGAAAATAGGTCTAAAACGCAATGCCACAAACTTTCTGTCTGATTGATAATTCATTTGTAATTTGAATCAGGAAGAGAGAGAGGGAGGGGGCTACTATCAGAGTGAATACGGTAAATAAGGCTCAATTTAAAAAAAACTACACAAATGGTGTAAAGGCAATTTTAAATTCAACTTAATAAATTATGTTTGAAAGTTTAGACTCGGATCAGCTGATCACACTTGACGAGTGGATTGAATTGCTGCAGAAAGTCGACATGAAGAACAGGAATGAACCTCGCTGGTTCGACCAATACCAAGACTTTATGTTCAAACTCTTTGATGTGGGAGGTAAGTATTCAAGTTTAGCTCGCTTTTAAAAACTCTTATATTTTCATCACAAGTTCAAATAAGTTTTCTGCGCTTTTTAAGAAGTTTGTATACTTTGTTACCTCAGTTTTTTGACCAAATTCTTGTTTTGATCTATTTTGTTTCCTTACTATTACTATACTCAATATTGATGGTCAAACTTTTCTCAGTAATTGTTTCAGTGAAGCGAGTTTTCAGTTGACATATAGGCCAGACTTGTGCTCAGAGTAGAAGTGCAATAAGAAAAATGAAAAATAAGTCATCGAAAACTCGAATTTTGTTTTTTTTTCAAAGAAAAATTTTGGATTCTCGAAAACAATTGGTAAAACCGGAATCCTAGCGATATTTCGGACCGGACTAACAAACAGAATAGAAAAGCTTTAAAATCGAGATAAAAAAGTGTAAAACAGAACGGGGGAACGAACTTTCCGGGTCTGCCCGTTTATCGAGGTCCGACTGTAAAAGTAAAAACACAAGGATATAGACCAAGGCGTAGGACCAAGGCGTAGGACCAAGGCGTATGGCCAAGGCGAAATCTCGAACTTTCAATGACTTCATTCCATTTTTCTGATTACACTTAAATAAGCAATTTGAACACAATGAGCACGAATTCGGCGTCACAATAAAATATATGCCGATTAAAAGATTCAGTTTTTAAAAAAGTTTTTTGGGGTGAAAGTTTTTTTCTTGAGGTTTTTTATATTTAAAGTATATTTTCTAAAGTATTGTTTGTAACATGCTAAAATTTTTTTGAACGAAATGGATTTTTTCAATCCTGCGTCATATAGTATATTTTTGTATAAAAGAGTCAAAAAAAATTACTGAGTGATACACAGAAAAAAATAATAATCATCGCTAAAATGACCGAGAATTTTTTTTGAAAGGGCATTAACCCTAATGGCTCATTTATAAACGTTGTCGTTGTCGTCGTCGTTGTCGTTGGAATATTTTTTTTATAAAACTTTTTTTCGCCAACGACGACGACAACGACACGATGACCTATTTATAAAAAATCCAACGACAACGCCGACGACAACGACGACGCCAAGGACAACGACATTTTTTATTCAAAATTGGACAAATTTCGCATTTTTAGTCGAGCTTTCGAGTGAAAACGTGTGGAGAATATAGTTAATCCTTAAAATTCTGACTTAAAATGCAAAATTTGTCTGATTTGGAAGAAAAATTTTCCGTTGTCGTTGGCGTTGTCGTTGTCATTGGATTTTTTATAAATAGGTCGTCGTTGTCGTTGTCGTCGTCGTTGGCGTTGTCGTTGTCGTTGGCGTAAAAATGCCTTTATAAAACATTTTTTCCAACGACAACGACAACGACGACGACAACGACAACGTTTATAAATGAGCCATAATATTTTTACCAAAAAATTTGGGCAGGAAAAAAGTTATTTGGGGTAGCTCAAAAGCGCGTTTTTTCAAGGTCTAAGTATTTTTTAGGCCGTCAAAACGATAAGAACGGCAAAAAAGTGTGGAAGCCCATTTTTCAAAAAAAATTTCCATTTTGGCTCTCGTCATTTTTTGCCTTGCTCCTCCCTATAAATTTCGGTCTATTTTTGTCATTTCACCCTGTTTTCGTCACTGGGGCTGAGCAAAAAGAGCACTCATTTGCATTTTTAACAAAGAGTCTTGCTCGGAATTATGTCTAAGGTAAGCGAGTGCGCGCATCTATAACCCATCAAAATAGCATCTGCCTCAAAAATATGTTGGGCGCTACTTTGTCGGCTAAAAAGCTTGGATAACACATTCTTTTACAATACCGAACTTTGGGGAAATATATATTGGTGTTAGTAAGCTTTCGGAGAGTTTGAAGATACCCGTCACTGGTATTAGAGTGTTGATCGGAACAGAAGTTGGTGATGGGTTGACCGAGTGTGGAGAGGACCGTCTAGATGTGGTGATGTGGCTGCGAGTAGACTTAGCGCTGGCCTTAGTGGTGCCTCTGGATCTGGATTGCCTTGCTGGTGAATGCGTCTGGTCATGCTGCCATCGCTGGTGCTTGGATCCTTGCAACCCATGATGATTCGCTGGCTTTTAAAGAATGCTGGAAGCTGCGCTCTGGGTTTCAAGATGAGAGAAGTTTGCCTGCCTACCGTAGTGGAAGTGAACCCGAGGAACGGTGAAGAACAAAAAAAAAGCATGTGTGGCCATAAAACTTCTGTGTGGTGTATGTTCTTGTGTTTGTCTGTGTGACCCGTAAGTAGAGACTCTTGTCTGTGTGGAAAGGGCGCTTGTAAGGCACAATGAAATTCGACCCTACTATAGAATACCCCCCCCCCAAAATCCGACCTTTTGAAACTGAAGTAAAAAGTACCCAAATTTATGTCCCAGACCCCGGAAAATGTGCGCAAACTCTTCATTAGTCACAACTTCCGTACGCTGGCCTACCCCCAAGCCTAAGGGCTAAGCCTAAACTTGTTGTTTGCAAGGGTAGTTACAGCATTTTTTAAAGGTCGGATTTTTTTTTGGGGGGGGGGGGGTGGGGGGGTGTTCTATAGTAGCGCCGAAATTCCTTTCTTACTGTTGATTGGTGATTTCGATCCACCGATCTCTGGGCTATGAGCCCAGCACGTTCTCACCGCGCTTACTTCTTTCTTATAAGACCAATAAACAAGACAAATCTATTATCTCAAACTCGAATTCAATATGCATGGCCGAAGACGGCAATTTTTATTTTCTCTTTTATATAAATATGTTTTTGATCACTAGTTCTTACTTTAACAAGTTAGGCTAATTAGTTAATGGTGGTTTGAAAAGTGCAATTTTTTAGTAATGTAAAAATCAAGAAACAGTTAATTTCTCTGCTCAAACATTCAAAATGTATTTCAGAGGACGGATTTGTGGATCAGCTAGAGTACACCGATGGAATGAGTCTGTATGGATTTAGCGAAAAAGAGTCTGCTGAAGCTTTTCGCTCATTTGCCATCGTAATTTTGCTATAAAAATGTGTGGTCTGAACTAATTTCTTGGTGTTGCAGCAAGGCCCAGAGGCAATCAATTGACTAAGGTGGATCCAGTGCTTTGGAAGGAGATGTTTTTAGAGCTGTTCTTCTCCACTGACAAGAGCCTCCCTCCAACAGCCTCTTTGGAAACTAACAGAGGCACCCATCCAGGAAGAATAGATTAGAGTAAAGATCATTAACTGCAGTCCTAATTTCAACTTTTTGTAGTAATAAACAGCTTGAAGCAATAATAATTGGTATATTCATGGAATGTTTTGATATTTCAGTGTAACAATTACTAAAAGTAGTCATTTGTCCAGTTTCGAAAGTAGTTAATTTCACGCATTGAAAACAATCAAATTTTCGGTGCGTGAAAGCGTTCGAAGAAAAAAAGTGAAAAAAAAGCGCTGAAAAGGCACTACGTGACTTTTTCTAATTGCCTTGGTCCCCCCTGTCGCTTTAAAAACGACAATAAGCAACGTTCAAAAACAACAGGGGAGACCAAGGCAATTTTTTCAAAAAAAGTTACTTCGTACCTTTCAGCGCTTTTTTCATTTGAAAAAAGCACTGAAACGTCCCTTTACTTAGTTTTCGACCCTAGTATTGATTACGCGCCCTCCCGTACCATAAATTTTTCTTTTTTAAAAACTCGAGTAAAAAGTTCCTTATTGAATGTTGCAGACCCTGGTGAAATTGCGTAAGACATTTCTTTGTTGCGGTGCAAACACACGCTGGCCCATCGCGCCTAAGATTGAAGCCTAAAGCTTGAATGGTTCAAATATTTGTGGTTACATGCCATATTTTCTCTATTAGCCCCCTCCTTGATAATGACCCTCTGTTCTAGATGAGAATCGTTCCTATTTATTGTCTTGGTCTCCCCTCCTGTTGTTTCACAAAAAGTGCCTTGGTCATCCCTGTCTATCATAGTTATGTTGATAATGTGATTATGGTATACAGGGTGTTCAGTAAAAATATGTATACCAAATTTTAAATTTTTTTTGTCAAAGGCATCTGCGACCGGTGAAATCCCCAAAAATATCATTTTTAGGTTTCAGCCAACAACTTTAAATAAGTTTTAGCTGAAAATATCTTAAAAACCTTATTAACAAAGAGACAATATATTGACCCAATCGCGTTATGGTGGTTTGTACGCGGAGGTACTCAATAGGGGTCACTGAGGTGGTTTGGTCCAGGAGGGGCAGCCAGACATTTCTACTATAGTAGAATTTGACGCACGACAAATTCTGCTAATAGTAGAAAACGTCTGGCTGTCACAGGAGGGGCTCCCAACCATACCTGCACGCTCAAAAAAATCGGCGCCAGCGCCAGCGCCGACGCCAGGCTCAAAAAAATTTCGGCGCCGGCGCCTGGCGGCGCCGCCGGCATTTTTAAAAACAGCGCCGGCGGCGCCGCCAGCGCCGGCGCTAGGTGGTCAAATTTTCGCCGCGGCGCCAGCGCCAGTCGAAAATTTCGGCGCCAGCGCCATAAAAAGTGTTTTGAAATGTTTAGTGAGTGTTTTTTGCTTTTTAATTCAAAAAATATCAATCAATGCAACACTTTTTTGTTTATTGATTAATCGCTCACTGTTTTAATGGTAAAAGAACAATTCCTGCAAAAGTACTACAGAAAATTATAATTTGATTAAATGAGAGTTATAGACAATAAGTGTTTTGCTATTTAAAAGAGTTGCTGCAGTAGATTTTTTCGTCCAGTAGATACCATTGACATAATGCTGAACATGCGTTCAACCGCCCCTGAACTTGCTGGTATTGGCAGTACCGTATTTATTGTATTAACTCCCACCCTCTAATAACTCCACACCCTCTAATAACTCCCCACCCTACGGACCTTATATCTCAGCCTAGAGCGAACATTTCGAAAATGTGTTTTTTGCGTTTTCTTAGTTGCCGTGAGTTTACCTGATTAAACTTTTCAGATTTTGGTTGAGCACCCAAAAATCTCAAAATCGACCTCAAAATTTTTCGATTTTTAGAGGTTAAAAAATAACTCCTTATGGGGACTTAACACAGTAAATACGGTATATCAAATGCTAGCTTAGAAGTTGATGGATAGATCTATAAAATTTTTTTACAAAAATTTGAATTTCAGTCAAGTATTTTTGCATAACCTTTGAATGAGCTTTCCAAAAATCACCAGAATCACGCTCAATTTTCAGATTTTCGTTAGATATTTCCTCAAAAAATCTTGTTATTTGCTCCGTTTCACCCGCTCCAATAGGTTTTCTGAGCATGACAGTTCCAAAGCCGAAAATAGAAGGCTGTTCAACCACTTGGCTGTTCCACCACCCGGCGCCAGCGCCATCGCCGGCGCCAGCGCCAACGTCATAAAAAAAATCGCCGCCAGCGCCAGCGCCGGCGCCAGGCTCCAAAAAATTTTGGCGCCGGCGCCTGGCGGCGCCGCCAGGCATTTTTAAAAACAGCGCCGGCGCTGGCGCTGGTGCAGGTATGCTCCCAACTTGGGGGTGCCCCGGAGGGGTACTCATGTGGGAGTGCCTAGAACCTATGAGTTAATTAACACTCCGCCTCCCATGCGTAGTAATTGCCCGAATCGACTCAGAATTTCTCGCTGAATACGATAAAGCAAAAAAATACTGAAAAAAAGTTGGTGTGAGATGGTGAAACCCCCTCCTGAAAGTAGGCTGTTTTTGGTCACCCTCAACCACCTAAAATTTTGAGTAATTTTGATGGCAGTCACCAAAATTTCCATTTCACCTAGGCGTGAAACCACCCAAAATATTAAGCTGGATCAGAGCTATCTGTTGAGCCCAAACTTGCATCAGAGTGATCATTTTTTCACAGAGAATTTACGATTTTCCCTCAAAGATCCAGTTTCTGGATATCCTTTTTTGCGACATTATAAAAGCTAAAACTCTGCCTACAAATCATTTCTAGCTCAATGGTCAAAAGAACATGAAAGAACAAAATCTTGCGGTTCTTTTGGCACTAAATACAGCAATAGTTTATCATAAAATTGTAGCGCAACTTTTCTATAACTTTATTCCCGCTTGAAAAAACTTCAATTCTGACACCGAATTCGTGTTCAGCGTAGTCGATTTGCGTGTAAAACTGCTCTTGAAGTTAAAAAGTCACTGTCGAATTTCGAATTCCGCTCAAGACAATAAATATTCAAATTTTAAATTCAAATATTTTTTGTCATGAGCGGAATTCGAAATTCGACAGTGACTTTTTTTATTTCGAGAGCAGTTTTACATGCAAGTCGACTACGCTGAACACGAATTTGTGTCAGAATTGAAGTTTTTCAAGCGGGAATAAAGTTATAGAAAAGTTGCGCTACAATTTTATGATAAACTATTGCTGTATTTAGTGCCAAAAGAACCGCAAGATTTTGTTCTTTCATGTTCTTTTGACCATTGAGCTAGAAATGATTTGTAGGCAGAGTTTTGGCTTTTATAATCTTGCAAAAAAGGATATCCAGAAACTGGATCTTTGAGGGAAAATCGTAAATTCTCTGTGAAAAAATGATCACTCTGATGCAAGTTGGGCTCAACAGATAGCTCTGATCCAGCTTAAAATTTTGGGTGGTTTTGTGCCTAGGTGAAATAGAAATTTTGGTGACTAGCATCTAAATTTCTCAAATTTCAACCTTTTTAAGCAAAATCTAGGTAAATGCTAGATTTTGAACAGGTTTTTACTTTCTGGGGTCGACCGCATAAATAAACTCTACTGCGCGTATGTTTTTTATGCATCCAGTATCATTTTCGAGTGATTTGTGTCTCAGATATGTGGGGTGTCCCAAAATAAATAACAGGGTGTCCCAAAATAACCTGCAATTTTTCAAAATTAACACTGTTTTGTTTAAAACTTTCGAATTTATATATATTTCTCAAATTATTCAGCAGTGTTCGATAGCTATTTTGCAAGCCGAGATGAAGGGCTACGCGCTAGTGCAAAAATATTTCATTAATCATAACAAAAACTCGAGGAAATATGTCATGATTTGCTGTTCAAATTCAGACTTTTTGAAAAGTTTGGTTTAGACAGTTACAGCCCTTGAAATTATTAATTATTATATTTATTGCTTTATTTCATCATGCCTCTCTTATTTTTTATTGAATTCGGTGTAACAAGGATGGACGGTTGCATTCTTAGGTTATAAGGTCAGCTTCAAGGCAAGCATACGCATATGGGAAGCAAACACTTAGTGAGTTAGCCTTGTGCAGCGAGCCACGTTAATCTCATGCTACGAGAGCTAGACCTAAGACTACGGCAGAATGAGAGGACTTGGTTTCGGCCTCACAACCGTTATTTAAACATCCTTGCTTGCACCAAAAAATCATTATTTCAGAAGGTGCGCGGAAGCCCTTGACAAAAATTTTCGAATTTTTCACGTTTTTTTGGGCTACCCTGTAAGTGTGCGCATTTCAACCCCAAGCAACCAAGCCCCCTGCGCCCCCGAAGAGGGAGATAGAGATGTGCACTCACTTACCTTAGACATAATTCCGAGCATGACTCTTGATCAAAACTGCATTTAGAGACTATTTTTGCCCAGCTCCAGCAATAAAACGTGATAAATCACCTGAGAACGACCCTAATATACCCAAATGAAAGCCGCCGAAAATTGACAGATAGGTTCCAAAATCAAATTTTCATTATTAAAATCAGAAAAAAAAATTTGATGGTGCTTCTTTAGTTCTTTTTATGCTTGGATTTTTTGAAAAGTGACCCAAATAACCCCCGGAACTCATTTGTTCTGCACAACATGATACGAGAAGCATTTATAAGAACTTTGAAAATAAAAAAAATCAAATTTTGTAAAAAAAATCTGCCATTCGCCCCTTGGGGGTAGATGGTCTCTTTTGGGTATATTAGGGTCATTTTTAGGTGATTTATCACATTTCTTGCTGGAGCTGGGCAAAAAGACTCTCTAAATGCATTTTTAATCAGGAGTCATGTTCATAATTATGTCTCAGGTATGCGTGTGTGCGCATCTCTAACAAAGGGGGGCCGAAGGGGGCGCAGGGGCTAGGTTGCTTGGAGTTGAGATGCGCATACCCACATTCCTTAGACACAAATCACTCAAAAGTGACTTTGGATGCATAAATAATGTATGCATACCAGAGTTTATTTATGGAGTAGACCACAGTCAACAAAACTATGTTCAATATCTTCCCTTTCACACGAAATCGGCTCATTTTACCCGGGGCTTCTGGCCCTATTTTACCCGGATAAAATTTTACTAGTAGTAAAAGTGTTCTAGTGTTCTATTGATCATTTAGCTAGAAGTGATTCGAAGGCAGAGTTCTGGCCATTTTAGTGTCGAGAACAAGGATATTCAGAAACTGGATCTTTGAGGGAAAATCGTGAATTCTCTGTGAAAAAGTGATCACTCTGATGCAAGTTTGGGCTCAACAGATAGCTCTGATACAGCTTAATATTTTGAGTGGTTTTACGCCTAGGTGAAATGGAAATTTCGGTGACTAGCATCAAAATTGGCCGGAGTCCATTATACCGATGCTCCGGAAATCGGGTTTAACCATTCTTAAGGCAGTTTTAGCCCTGAAAACGATAGAAAACGTGTTTTTAGGGCGCGGTCGACACTTTTTAGAAAAAAATTTAAAAATTTTTTTTTACCAAAATTGATTTTTTTTGCCTTGGTCCCCCTGTGATGCAAAAAATCGGAAAAAATTTTTCTCTCGCACTCATCTCCAGGCTGTACGCAGCTTGAAAAAGAAAGCCCGGGAGTTGACATGTCCGGGATAGGGCTCACACAGCTTTTTTATATCCTAAGCCTAAGCCTAAGCCTAACGGCTATACGCTGCTTGAAAAAGAAAGCCGGGAGTTGACATGTCCGGGATAGGGCTCACACAGCTTTTTTATATCCTAAGCCTAAGCCTAAGCCTAACGGCTATACGCTGCTTGAAAAAGAAAGCCCGGGAGTTGACATGTCCGGGATAGGGCTCACACAGCTTTTTTATATCCTAAGCCTAAGCCTAAGCCTAAGCCTAAGCCTAACGGCTATACGCTGCTTGAAAAAGAAAGCCCGGGAGTTGACATGTCCGGGATAGGGCTCACACAGCTTTTTTATATCCTAAGCCTAAGCCTAAGCCTAACGGCTATACGCTGCTTGAAAAGAAAGCCCGGGAGTTGACATGTCCGGGATAGGGCTCACACAGCTTTTTATATCCTAAGCCTAAGCCTAAGCCTAACGGCTATACGCTGCTTGAAAAAGAAAGCCCGGGAGTTGACATGTCCGGGATAGGGCTCACACAGCTTTTTTATATCCTAAGCCTAATGACTAAGCCTAAGCCTAACGGTCGCAAGGCTGTAGTTTAAACAAAAAAGTAAGGCATCACAGGGGGGACCAAGGCAAAAAAAAATCAATTTTTGGTAAAAAAAATTTTTAAATTTTTTTCTAAAAAGTGTCGACCGCGCCCTAAAAACACGTTTTCTATCGTTTTCAGGGGCTAAAACTGCCTTAAGAATGGTTAACCCCGATTTCCGGAGCATCGGTATAATGGACTTTAGCCTCAAAATTTCTCAAAATTTTAGGTGGTTGAGGGTGACCAAAAACAGCCTACTTTCAGGAGGGGGTTTCACCATCTCATACCAACTTTTTTTTAAATTTTTTGCTTTATCGTATTCAGCGAGAAATTCTGAGTCCATTCTGGCAATTACTACGCATGGGAGGCAGAGTGTTAAGAGCTGCAAAATTGTGAAAAAGTCATTAGTAATTAGTGTCTATAAATACAAATCTGGTTTTATTAAAAATTCAGATGTGCTGATTTTTAAATTGTTTGAGTTTTGTGACCATTCGTAGAAAGAACAATAGTTACTATATTAGTCTGTTTCTTCTTCTTCAACATACTCTTAATAATTTGAATACAATCCTGTCTCAAAGTTTTGTTGACTGTTATGAAGAGGATTGGAGGTGTGCCTGAAGTTGAGAAAGTTCACCTTAAAAAAAAAGAGCTGGCTTACCATGACACATCACCCAAGAAAAAGAAGCCACCAAAACCACTGTTTCACTAACTGGAAACACTTGCATATAATTGTAAACTCCTGAGCACACAGCATTTACACAGGCGATCACCAAGGCTTGGAAAAAAGCCTGGAAAGAGTTCAGTCAACAATTAACTACCGTTTTTGCCCGGCTCCCGCTTGTTTTTTTTCAACCTAGTGCGAAAAAATGAGATCCTAGGTTTCACTAGACATGCAATATTTTGGCTATTAGCAAAAAAAAGATACCGTATTTTGGCGCTATTTGCAAATACGCCGTGATTGAGAGAATTTCTTGCATTTTTTGGAGGGCACACATTGTGTGTTTGGCCAAGAAAAGTTGTACAAAGGTCCTTGTTAGTAATGACCGGGCTCTATGCCTAAACCTTAGCATACGGGCCTTCGCCTAAGCCACAGCTATTGGGTGGGGTATATTTTAGTAGCGCTTTTTGGGAGGGGTATATTCCAGTAGCGCCGATTTTTTTTTATTTTATTTTTTTCAAATTCCAAATCTGGTGATGAAAAAATATTATTAGTCATAAATATCAGATTTGCGATGAAGTTTGTAAAAATTGATTTCTAGGAAGGCTAAGAAAATGTTCAACAACCCAGTAAGTGAAATCGAACCATCGACTATCTTGTTGACCGTTGAATTGCTATTCACTAGACCACAAAGTCCATTATCCTACGATTTTTTCTAGTATATAACCTAGAGCGCGCTTGAACCTACGTCCAGTCTATTTTTGTTGGTACAGGAGATTTAAGGTAAAATTTTAAAATTCAAATTGGCGCCTTTCAAATTTTTGAAGGGAGTCTTTATATAGTATTTGGACTGAGTGTGTACAAAACTTTAAAATTTACAGCACTGGTTAAAGCATGCATTTGTGCTTCTGTGTGATAAAAGGGCTTTTTTGAATATTTCATTACGATTTCTTTGGAAAACTGTTCTTAGACAAAGTCACAATTTTAAAGTTTATCTGCAAAAATATTTACCATTTTTTGAGCAGATGTATTGTTTGTAGTTAGTATGCGAGAGTCTTTTTTCAAATAATATTTTGTGAAAAATATTATGATAAATAGACCATAAAGCGCACAAATAGAGAAACAGACGATAATGTCATGGTATATAACCCATTCACTTCCATACTAAAATTCAATAAGGGTAATTTCTGTATCAGATCATACAACTTTACGGCTAAACTGCAATATAACGAACTGGCTCTAAATGTCTCCAAATTATTTAGTATCTAAAATGTGCATAGAACATGTTTTTAGGGCGCGGTTGGCCATCTTTGAAAAATAAAATTTTCTGCCACCATGCGCCGACGCTTAACCGGCTTATAAGGCGCCGAAAATTATCCCAAAGACGGCAGTTTTTAGCTGATTTTTTATTCTTGAATGACTCCGAGAAGCATTTAAATGTCACGGCGATTAAATTTTTGTCGGCGGAGTCGCCGCCGCTTATCTTAAAGTCGGCGGAGCGCCGACTTGAAGCGCCGAGCTAATACTGGTGCTGAGCCGGCGCTTAAACAATTCTGTGCGTAAAGAGTCTCTTTTAGTCTTGCTCCAGTGCAAAAAAAGGTTAAAAATTAATAAGACATTCAGTACCCTCTTCAAGTAATTTACCTTGGTCTCCCAATGTGGAAAGTCAAATTTCGGTCGAATTTTTTTTTTCTAAAAATGGTCGACCGCGCATTGAAAAAATTATTATTATTTTTTTCAGTTTTAGATGCTAACACGTGTAAAAAATATGATTTGGGGCAATTTGAAGTGAGTGCACAATTGTGCATTCCAGACAACTTTACTTTTCCAACATCCTCAATATAGCCTAAATGAGGAAAGAAAACCAGGCTACTGAGACTCCGCTGAAAACTATTGGCTTGTTGAAGGTCACATATAAAAGACCATAAAGAAAAGCCATAGAAATCCACCACCAACTTTTTTGTCCATTAAAAAGCCTGCCGCTAAAGCGAGGTGAAATAACTTCGCAACATCTGCTAAATGCAAGTATAACAGCAGTTATACTCTCAACTATCCAAAAAACTAAATTTTGATTATTAAATATTCATTATGTGTAATTTGATTTCAAAGATTGTTTTACGTGAAGCTAATATGCCTGAAAATAAGTCATAGTCATATTTGGTCTTTGTATGACCAATTCGAAAAAATTCGTAAAATAAATGAAAATATTTTTTTGTAAATTAACACAAAAAGTCGTATTTTTTAAGGATTAAATAAGGGAGATGAAAAAAATTTGCTTCAAAAAATTAGATCGCTAGCTAATTAAACCGGATTGGCCAGGCTTGCGGACCAAATTTTATGGATGCAACATTTGCGGACGAACATTTGCGGACCGACTTTTGCGGATAAACCGAAATTTGGCAGAAAAGAAGCAGAAAAAAGAAGGTATCTCAAGCCGGAGTGAAGGATGACAGCATTAAAAACTAAGTTAGTCGAACCTGTGACTCAGGCGATGCTTATATGAAGTTCGCAAATTCTCGTCCGCAAATCTTTGTCCGCAAGTCTTCGTCCGTAAATGTTCGTCCGCAAATCTTGCGTCTGCAAGATTTGATCCGCAAAAGTTGAGGCGGAAACCTCATCCGCAAAGCTTTGTCCGCAATAATCACGTCCGGAAACACGCATCCACAAAATATTGTCCGCAAGTTTAGGCAACCCGTTAAACCTCCCCCGTCCTTGAAAAACCCCTTTTCCCAAATAATTGTTAAGGGTACCCGGAACCATACTTTTTTTTCTAGAAACAGCTGAAATTTGTAATATTTTCGCCCTGAGCCTTAGGCAAAGGGCCAAAGCCTAAGGGATGAGTCCAATTTCTGAGTCTTAAAAGTTATTGAGTGGGAAGGGGGTGAGTCAACCGAGTAGCGGTTTTAAGGTAAAGGAGGAGGGCTTCAGTGAAGCAGGCAACGGGAAAAAAATTGTATTAAACTTCACATTTTTTGGCTCTGCACATTATCTTAGAAAAAAATAAAAAGTTGTGCTACAAAAGTGTATATCCGGTTTTACAATATGAAATGAATTCCGCTGCTAGAAATGAGCTAGAAAAGTCGGCAGGAACTTTCGGATCACACGTTAAAACTGCCGATTCTTTGACCAACCAATTCTTCAACCAGACTAGTTTTTACTTTTAAGGGTTTTCGTCCATCTTTTTCTGATCGACTTTGATATTTCATTTGAAAGTTGAAAATTTTTTCAAGCTTCGAGCCGCCGTATTTGCAAATTTTTTAAAAACAGGTCGCAAAAGTCCCTGAAAACGGTATGTTCCGCTGATTTTTCAAAAACTTTGGAATCTGTTGTTAAAAAAACTGCAAATCTTCTGCTTGAAGATTGAAAAAAGATAGAATTGAATTTCAAGTTTCGAATGACATATTACTTGCTTGACGTCCAACAATGAAAGATGGACAGAAACCCTAGAAAGTAAAGCTCAGTCTGGTGGAAGAGTTATCAGGTTGAAGAATTGGTCGTTAAAAAATATGAAGAAGGCGGGCCTCCCAGATTTTTTAAGAAAATAAAAATTTTTTTTTGAAAGGAACATTATAGGGTATTTCGTAATAATTCGCTGTTTAGTCTAATGCTTATTTCTCTTTTGCTGATAAAAAAAGTTTTTTGACAAAAAATTCCATTTGTAATCTTGAAATAAGAAAAAAATATTATAAATAAGAACATTTGGGAGCCTTAGTGAATAGCCATTTTTCACAGTCATAAAAAGCTGTATATTTTGAAAATTTAAAAATTTTGCACATCATTTTATGAAAACAGTAGACGTAAATACATTTTGGCTAACTTTTTTTCAAGAACTGCAAAATCTCGTGTTTTTATGTATTTGTTATGTAATTATTATTTACATTTTGTGTAAATGTGAGTGAGAGTATAAAAAAGCGAATTAAAATACAAAAAGCACTTTTAAACTTGTTGATCTTGTAATTTTAGAATTTATTCATACAATGCCATGAATACTTTTCAATAAAAAATTTCTTTTTTTTCTGGCTGAAAATTTCCTTCCTTCTTTTGGTTTCAACAATATTCTTTTCATCGGACAAAAAAAAGGCTATTTTAGGATATTTTAAGCCAAAACGAACATAAACGCACATTTAAAAATGCTATTTTTAGATAAAAAGCAAGCACTTTTAACCAAAAAAAGGCGCATGAAAAACTAGAAGGCAATTTTTACCTTTAAAATTCATGGTTTTTGCTAGCTTTGAATTGGAGAGGGACACTATCCTTTGGTCTCAAACTGTACTTTTTGGTATGGCTCGACATATTTGAGACAAAAAAGAAATGTGCCCAGCTTGTTCATATTTTAGTTTTGCCACTGCGCTCAGAATCCATGGTCTTTAAAAAGAAGACACATTTTAAACTTGCTCAAAAAATTTCTCGAACAATTTAATGCAATCCAAAAATATCAACCTGCAAAAAATATAAAAGTAGGATAAGAGCAAAAAACGACGCCGGTAATAGCAAAATATCCAGTCATAAATCCGCAAATAGGCAAACAAAATATGTCAATAATACCAAGAAAAAACAAAAATTTGTAGCAGCTTTGTTTCAATCTTTTCCCAAGAGCAAATATACAGGGAATGTAAAAGGTCTGAAACAATATGGAAAATATTTCTGCTAACTTTTTTTGATTACCATTGAAAAAATAGTGAAAATTATGAAAATGATTCCCAGGAAAATGTGCTGACGCTCTTTCAATGGCACTTGATCAATGCTGTACAGGCTGCAATTGTACAGTTGACGGTATTCTGCGTGGCGGAAGAGGTACAATTCCATATTGTGAATGTGATAAATGAAAAATTTATCTAAAAAAATGTTAGGCGTTATAAGGACAGTATAAAATTCCACAGCTTATTGGATACAGTTAACAATTTTTATAGTGACCGCCCAAAAAGTTCGTTCCCGCCTAGTGTCCGACACTTTTTCACTTCTGTCTTTGAAGGGTTTTGCCAACTATGATCGGCTAGTCTAGTCAACAGTATCGCAAGAATTCTTATTTCGCCGGTGGTTCATGTAAATCTCAAGAGTCAACACCGAGAAGAGCCGCTGCTCTCGACATAAGCATCACCAAATTAATAAAATAGTGATCGTTATGGCTACAGCCGCGGGTCATTTCGGCGAAACTGCTGTCATTTACATAAATGGCCAACAAAGTCGGACACATTGCGATACTTTGAACTAGACTAGCCGAAAACAACTGACAAAAGTCGTCGAAAACAGAGGTTAAAAAAGTGTCGGACCCTCAGCGGGAACGAACACAAAAATTTTCGATGAAAAAATACGTTGACCAAAATTAAAGTTGGTCAGAAATAGTCAGGAAAAACGATGATTCGAAAAGAAAAACTGGGTTGAAAAATGAGGTAACAAGGTTTTCTTCAACATAAAAAGTCTTCTAAATACATGTTTTTAAAATACAATACTTGCAAAAACTTAAAAATCTCACACGGAAAACGCACGAACTTAAGGTGACGTTCAGACAAACTTCATACACCATTTGAAGTCATTGACGCGCTTGCCAATTTTCCCTTCGATCTGTCAACGTTGCGAAAATCGACTTTAAAAATGAGATATTTTCTATTATTCGTTACCAACGTGATGCAGTGGATGTGGTCCAGGCTCTTTGTTTAAATGTCGAAGGTTCGACCCCCGGTAAAGCGCATTTTTTATTTTCGAATATTTTTTAGTTTTGTATTTCCTTATTGAGTATTCATTTAGGTGATTAGCAAAGCAAAAATACTGACGGCAAAAAGAACGAAAACGAACGAGAAGTGATTATATGAATTCATTTCACACTCCTGCATAACATCTTTAAGAAAATTGATTTCTTTGAAAAACTGAAATAATATAGGCATTTGTATGTAAAAAACTTGGAATAAACAAACAGTGAGTGAAAACCGAAAAAAAAATATTCAAAAATTAGAAATGTGCTTTACTGCGAGTCGAACCTGCGACATTTAAAAATAGAGCTTGGATCACATCCCCTGCATTACGCTGGTAATAATGCTCATATTGTATAGATGAAATATCTCATTTTAACAGTCGATTTTTGCAACGTTGACAGATTGACAAGAAACGAGAGGCAGGCCATAAGCAGTGTTTGGACTTTCAGAAAAGGGTCGTACTCGTACTTCGTACCGCTAAATTCTAACCGTCGTACTTCGTACTCGTACATCGTACAACGAAAATTAAGCTCGTACATCGTACTCGTACCTCGTACCTCTAAAATTTCTTCTCGTACTTCGTACTCGTACCTCGTACCACAAAATTTTTTGCTCGTACTTCGTACTCCTACTTTGTATAAAAACGGATTAGATATTCAGGGAAAAATTTGAAAAAAATATTTTGCGATGTCTTTTTCATGAAAAGACATTAAGATTCGGCTTTTTAGTGGTAAAGCGCCAGTATTTGCTTTGTGATTTATAAATATTTGTATTTTAGTTCGTACCTCGTACTCGTACTTCGTACTTCTAAAATTTCTTCTCGTACTTCGTACTCGTACTCGTACTACGAGTACGTGTACGAGTACGAGTACGAAGTACGAGTACGAGGTCCAAACACTGGCCATAAGGCCATAAGCTTTCGAATGGTCTACAGTCGAACTTCTTCAACCCGACAACCCAGGGGCCGGCCTCATGGTGGCTTATCGAGGTGTTGCTTTATCGGAGTATCGTTTTCCTTGAACCTTAGAGTACCTGGCCAAATCGAGTGTCGACAGGATGTCGGGTTATCGAGGGTGTCGGGTCAAAGAGAGTGGACTATATAAAGTTTGTCTGAATGGCACCTTAAGTTCGTTCATTTCCTGTTTCAGTTTTTACAAAAAGTCGGTTTTTTAATGGCTTGAAGCATTGAAAAAGCGGTTGACCCAAATAAATTATATTGGTCTGCTTCTAAATAATTGGTAGGAATATTTTTAAATTGTACAACGTCTAACCTTTAAATGTTTTCGTCTGAAAAAATAATTGATGACAGTAGTTGTAGTAGGCTTTGTGTGTGAACTACTTAGTAGTAACTCATTTCTATTATTTGTAATTCTCTGTATTTTCTTTTTGTAGTAAGCCTTTGTTTTTGTTCACTGATCTTTACTAATGATACTTAAACAAAAGCTGTAAGGCTAGAACATGAAATATTTGTCAAAAAGCACAAAACACAATTTTTAATCTTTCAATGAACAGCGACAAAGTGTCTGGTACTTCTTCCAAAATAATCACTCCCCCCCCTCTCATGAAAATTTGCAATAAAAATAGATTTTTTTGTTATTTTTCTAATCTTCTAAATATTTATTTTTTCAACATGCGACAAGGAAAATGAAAAAAACATTTGGAAGAAAATTTTAATTTGGAATTTTAAACATTGCTGAATCCAAGAGTCTTCAGAGTTCGAGTATGTTATTAGACCTGCATCCTACAAATAATCATCCTGAAATTCGGTTTGAAATCACCAACCGAGTTCATCCATATACCAAGATTATTCAAGCAACGAATTTTGAATGTTTAATGATACATTATCGGGTAACAGTATAGAATCCCCCGCCTGAGCCAGCGAAAAATTTACTTTTCCTCAAGGAGAAAGAACCCGTAAACTCTTGCTTCTCAGGGTCTGTGTGAGTTCAATAACAATTTGGTTTCTGAAAAATAGAAAAAAATTTTGGTTTGCTTTGGTCGAGGTTAGGGTTGGCCAATGGGCATATGCCCGGGCATATGTCCGGACATAAAAAAAAAGAAAAAGAGTGGCACAGAAAATAAATACACCCCGAAAAGACACCCTGAAAATATGATTCAGCTTCAAAATATCCCCCGGGCATATGCCCGCAAAAATACACAAAAAAATACACCGCGAAGCGTGTATTTTGACCAAAAATGTCGTATGAGTAGATGCCAGGAATATGCCCTTGGGCATATGCCCGGGCATATGCCCATTGGCCAACCCTAGTCGAGGTGCGCACTGCGCAGAACGACTAGGATACGTTTGGCAAAAACAAAACTCGGCAAACGTAGGTTTTGTCGAAACGAAACTCGGAAAAATCTAAAAATTGGCAAAACGAGACTTAGCAAAACGAATTTTGGCTAACAATTGCCTTGGTTCCCTCTGTTGTCCAATAACGTCTAAAAGTCATAAACAAGGTACGCAGCCAGGTGGATTCGAACCCGCAACCAATGAAATCGTACTTAGCGTGTTCGTTCTGAAGTTTACGGTTTCTTTCTCCTTGAGGAAAAGTCAATTTTTCGCTGGCTCAGGCGGGGGATTCTATACTGTTACCCGATAATGTATCATTAAACATTCGAAATTCGTTGCTTGAATAATCTTGGTATATGGATGAACTCGGTTGGTGATTTTAAACCGAATTTCAGGATGATTATTTGTAGGATGCAGGTCTAATAACATACTCGAACTCTGAAGACTCTTGTTCTGAAAAATTCAACCTTTTGTTGAACTATGTCACTTTTTAGCTGGAAAGTAAACTATTTGTTGAATTGTGTCACTTTCTGCATTGTACAAGGTGTTTCAATAAATTCGGTGATTTTGAAATGGCCATACCTTTTTTAGGCTAAATGCTGGAACACACCCACTCAAGTCTGGAACACCCACCCGGTCATCAACAAAAAGTGGCACTTTTCAATAAAAGGTGACATATTTTAACAAAAGATGACACTTTTCAGCTAAAAGGTGGCACATTTCGACAAAAAGTGGCACATTCCAGCATTTTAAGACAAAAATCTGAAAAGGTGGCATTTTTCAGCCAAAAGTGGCACATTTAATCCTCGTCCATTTTTTCTTTTTTTTTTGGATACTTATTCTCCCTTAAAAATTTCCTACACTGATTATTGCCTCTTCACCCGAGTGAACTTTTCACTAAACTTTTTTGTCCGAAACTTTTTGTTTTCTAGATTTGAAATGCCTTAAAATTTACAAGCCACATCATGGTTGAGTGGGGTGTATATCGAAATTTGGCCGATCAATTTTTACAAAAAGTTGCAACGATTAATATTTTGTCATTTATTTTTACAAATTACGCTATATTAGCGGAAACATGAGGTCCGTTAGCTTACTAAAACAAGTCAAATTTTCACAAAACCACCAGGTTAATTTAAAGGACCTGACCTCTTCCTAGTCATGGCAATTTGTAATTTTTGAATTGGCGGGGGACCATTTATTTTTCCGTAATTATTTTTTTGAAATGCGAAAATATTTTTTTATTAAAAGTTGCGTGTCTATTTTTGATGTGAGTTTTTTCCTTTTGGTTCTTGTTGAAATTTCTTGTTGTCTAGATGATCTGGCATCTCTACCTAGGTCCAGAGTGAGCTGCGTGCCATTGTATTAGATACGTTTTTATTTCTTTACCATCGCCATCTTTTGCTTTTCTCGTTTTGTTTTCAGGTGGGATTGCTTGATCCATCATCCAACCAGGTGAATATTTCACTTCACAATTTTCGGATGTTTTTTATTCAACTTCTAGGTCGCGGCTTTGTCGTCTTTCCGGTCAAATCGAAGGCGTTGGTTTTTCGTCCCTTCAAAGGTCAAACTTCCCGTCAAATTATGTAAATCTCCCGTCAAATTTAAATTTAATACATAAATTAATACATAATGTGGTTATTCGAGTGTAAAGGATATTTGGTTTCAAGATATGCACTTGGAATGACAAAAGCTAACTGAATCAGGGAAAAAATTTAAATTTGACGGGAGATTTACATAATTTGACGGGAAATTTACATATTTTGTTTGAAATTTGAATTTGACGGGTAAAAAATAAATTTGACGGGAGATTTACATATTTTGACGGGTGTTTTCAATTTGAGCCAAAATAGACACGCAACTTTTAATGAAAAAATATTTTCGCATTTCAAAAAATAATTACGGAAAAAATAAATGGTCCCCCGCCAATTCAAAAATTACAAATTGCCATGACTAGGAAGAGGTCGGGTCCTTTAAAGAAGAAAGAACAATTTAATACACCGTAAGAAGGCTGAGGAAAAACGCTACATTATGACCAGCCAGAAAATGTTTGGGACACGTACTTTGGAGAGAAAAAGGCATTTGAAGTTGGCAATTCGACTCTGTTAATCGTTAATTTGAACTTGTTTCTGTTCAAACTTTTTGAGTTTATAATTTAATTCGGTTAAAGTTTTTTTTCAAGCGAAACAACAGTTCCTGGGCAATCCAGTTATATAAAAATTTCTTATATATGACACACATAGGCATAGGTTACAAACAACAATACAAAAATTTGGGAAATATGACAAAAAACCCAAAAATATAAATTTTTTTGAATATTTTGTCTTGAGAAGAAAAATGTCGGCCCCGCCTTTTGACGTGTTTGTCAAAATGAGTAGCGTCATTTTTTTCCTACCGCAATTTGATATTCCCGCAAAATTCCGCGAAAATGATCTTTTTTAATAAAATGTCTCGTAGTATTTTGGATTTTTAGTCAAAATTTTTGCGCGGATTTGACTTTTATGGTCAGAAAATAACTTCGATCGCTGAGAATGCCACCCCATGGTGGCCAGAAGCCCATGAAAGTTGGTTTTTTGGAGGTTTACTGAAGGGATGTAGACTTTTAGTATAAATTCGATTGCCCTTATCAGATTTGCTGTTTGATCTATTTTCGATCGAGATTTCCAACCTTGAGCACCTTAAACCGCCTTAACTCAGCCTAAACACTGATCCAAAGTTGTTAGGTACGGGTTTGGAGCAAGTTATGATGATTCAGGGTGGTTTAAGATGGTTGAGAATAGAGTAAACATTAAAGAAATTTTTGACTGGTTTTCTTTATTAGTGCACCATTGAGTACAGGGAACAGGAGTACAGACTGGAGAAATAATATTAGAAATTGATACTATTGAGACTGGATGGAATTCTGGAAGATCCTCTTCATCTGAGTCTGAATAGGCCGTCTGTGGCATTTCCCATGCACTTGAGGTGCGCACCAAAGACCCAGCTGGAGAAACATCATTTTCGTATTGCAATTGGGAGCGCGAGCTGGAGGAGGAGATCGAAACCATACGGAGGGAATCCCGACATGCTGGAGTAGAGACCACGGAAGATTCTTGCGCAATAGATCCATCGGAGGTATCTGAAACTAGAATGGATGCCTCGAGCGAGGACACCTCGGGATCTGGAGTAATTATAGGAACTGGAACTTCGGTAGAAACCGGACTGGAAAAGTGTATGAGACAAAGGTCATCATAATACGAGACATGGGTCTCAGCGACCTGATGCTCTATAACTGGATTAGACTGGATAGAAAGGAAACTTAAAATAACTGGAAGGTTCGCCATTGCATTGGCAAACTCAGTTCCCTTTAATTAAGAAGTAGCTATCAGTAAACCCTGAATAACTGAACTGGACAGGAGCCGCTTATTGTCGGGAACAGGTTCAACGGAGAGCGCACTGGATTTTAAAGCTTTAAGACTAACCTTTTTGGCAGACATCAATATGAAGCAGCTAGCAAAAATCAGATCCAGAAAAAGAATACTAATATTGAAACTAGACTGCCTATATCGACAAATCTGGACGAGACAAATCCATAATTGAATTTGTTTATTTAAATCTGGAACTATTTAGGGACATAATAGGTTTCCAAGCGAAACCTATTGTCTCGACTGGAAACTACGTTCAGTCGAACTCAACAATCCTTACAATAGTCAAGAGTTAAATTCTGGGCAATCGAGGCCATCTGACTCTAATTCTAATCCGCCCAATCGCTTTTGCAAAAAACTTAACCCCTCCCCTTAGTAAAATCCTTAAACAACAATATTGAGGGCTTCTGGTCACTCTATAATTCTGAGCAATCCAAGTAATTTTATGACTAAAAAATACAAATTTCCGAAAAATTTTGATTAAAAATACGAAATTCGATGAGAACAAAATTTTGCGGGAGAAAAAAATGATTGGCCGTAATTTTCAACTGTTCTGCGGTAAGAACAAAGCACCATCCCTAATTTTTGTTTGTTATAAACAGGGTGAGCCAAAAAAAACACTACCATTTTTTTTAAATTTCGGTTTTAATTTTTTAAATTTTTTTGTCGCTCGTTTTTGTGATCAGTGTGTTTTTTTTTAATTTTTTCGTATTTTCTTAACTTTGTGTGGCTCGAAAGAGAGATGGAAATTCGTCTCTCACCTTCTTCTGAGTTTCAGCCATTATTTTTGCAAAAAATAATATTTTGGCATTTAAAAATAAGTTTTATTTACACATTCGATCCAAAACATCCAGTGCTAAATTCTTCACTATTAGACTGTCCACTTTTCTGTGATTGGATTTTTTTTGATGCCTCAGGATTAGCGGGATCTTCTATTTCGTCTTCAGGACTGGAATCTATGACTAGCTTTTTGAAAGAGCCATTCTCCAGAAATTTTCTGTGTGCCTCATTCTGTTTGCGGGAGAAGTCATTTTCCAGTTCATTAACTTAGCCATTTCTAATGAAGTTTCACAGCTTTCAAGGCGATTTACAAGGAAATTGGTGAAATATTTGACAAAAATTGGCACAGCAAGGAAATTGGCTGCATTGGCTGATGCTATGAGATCATCTTGGTCGATGATCTGGAAAAATGCCTGAGACCATGTGGGAATGGCAGTGATCTAAAAACGTGGACAGTTTACTTCATTGTAAATAATCTGAGACATGGTCTTTTGGAAATAATCAATCTTTTGTAAAAAATCACAACAGTCCGAAAAATTGGAATTTTTGTCATTGTTTTACGAAATTGATTTTTGTCAAAAGGCCACGTCTCAACAAAAAAATTTGTAACGTGGTTTTGTAGCTCTTGAACTCCGGCGAGTTCTGAGTTAGGGCGCCGGCGATTTTGTTAAATTGGCGTAGGAGCATACCGCGGGTCTAATTTTTCAACTTTTTCAGAAATGATTGACATACCGTATTTACTCTAATAGTAACCCCCCCCCCCACTCTAATAGTGACCTCCCCTCACCCTCAACTCTGAGGGTCTGTATTTCAAAGCAGAGTCAATATTTTGAAAAGCTGTTTATTGCATTTTCTTAACTCCCACAAGCTCTACCGATCCCTCTTTTTGATTTTGGTTGGGCACCCGAAAATCTCGAGATCGACCTCGAATTTATCCGATTTTTAGTAGGTTGAAAATTAGTGACCCCGGGGCTACTATTAGAGTAAATACGGTAGTCGAAAGTTTAATGGATTTTTTGTTACTTGAAACAAAGTCTGTGCTTGAATAAATATACTCTAATTCTTCGCATTTTGGAGAGGTCTTGAAGGCACCGTTTACAATAAATGTCTCTATGAAACAAAACTTCCCGCATTGGTAGTCGAACCAGTGACCTACTTTTTTTTAATCAGGTGACTAACCTGTAAAAGTTGAAATGCACCTGCCCCCCCTTCCAAAAAGTAATGACGTGGTGCATATTTAGTTTGCCTCAACTTCAGTGATTGAAACAGGTTATAATACCGAAAAATGACCAAAAACCATAGGGAGATACCAAAAAAATAACCAAAAACCGCAGAGGGGACCAAGGCAAACGAACTTTTTTAAGACATTTTTTGAAAAATTTTGCCAATTCTCTTTTGACAGTCTGGTCGGAAATATCGCCAAGATTCCAATCGTTTTTTTGAAATCCTGCAAATTTATCATTAAATTAGCGAAAACCCGGTTATCCGGCACTCTTTTAAAAAACAGATGCCAGATAACCGGGCTTTTGCTTTTTTAATGATGAAATTGCAGGATTTGAAAAAAATGATCGGCACGATCAGAATCCCAACATTTTCGACCAGAACTGGCAAAAGTTTTCAAAAGATGGGTTAAAAAAGTCTAGGAGCCAAGTTTGGAACGAACTTTGGGGGTTGCCGAATAAACAAGGTTGGACTGTACTCCTGCCGGTAAAAGTGCCGTGCTTTTTGTATCCCTAGGGCTAAAAACTTCAATCTCACCTTTTTATATGTTCCTCATCAAGCAGCACGTCGTTGTATTCACTCGGCATTTTTCGCTTCCACTGCTCCACAAAATCAAAGATCACCTTGACATGTTGCTTCTCGATTTGAGTTAGCTGAATACTGGAAGCTGCTTGTCTACTTTTCTCATCTGCATTGTCAACCATAAAAGTGTTGAGGTATTCACGCAGAAAACGAGAAAACTTAGGAAAAGTTTCAGGAATAGCTATTTGCTCATTGTTTTCACAGATAAACACCAGATTGCTGTGAGAAGAAGTTGAAGCAGCAGTTGTCATTTTGCTAAAAAGTGAATTGATAAAATAATTTGGTACAAAACACAAAGAAAAATTATAATCACAAAAGGCAAGAGTGCACAAATTATTTTATATTTTGGCAAGCCAAGCTAGATATAACGAACTAAAAAGTGCGCGAATTGAAACCTTTATAAATGAAATAATCATATTGTTTGAATGGTAAGCAAAAATGGCCCGTATAAGCAAAAATATTCAGGAAATCAGAGAACGTGCTCGGGTTTTTTTTGAATGCGACGAAATGTGTTATTTCACGTAGGTACCGTATTTCCTCTAATAGCTCCACATGTGGAGTTATTTTTCAAACTTGCTCTAAGGTGTGGAGTTATCAGAGCATGTGGAGTTAATGGAGCATGTGGGCTTATACTTTAGTTTTCGACGCTGAAGGAGCTGGGAAAATTTTTACGTAAATATTTTTGAGAAATCTTATAGCCTTTGTGTAGCAATAAATAGGTAGGTGTGCACCAATTTTTTTTCGCGCTCTTAGTATTACCGTTACCTGCACCTTATCGTGACCAGTTGTAAGGACAGAGACCTTTAAACTGGATATTTTAACACTTTCAAAACTACTGAATACATCGACGAGCCGACACATAACAAAACATATTCGCGGCAAATATGTTTTTCCACCCAAAAAACGCCCGCACTTAAGTGGCCATTTCACTCCCTATACAGCTCTTTGTTGCTCATTGCGTTGCTTTTCCAGGCTTTTCACGGAGAAATTATCCATAAATAAATGAAAAATTATTTCATGGCCAAATAATTTAAGAAATGTCATTCAATAGTATTCGAGTTTATCGCTATTTGCGGCCTAAACGATAAACTTAGACATATCGACAACGCATTATTTGTTGGCCGTCGACGATTTGCTTAAAGAACTGCTATTAAAATTTGGACTCGTCATCGAAATTCTAAATTCCTCTTGAGACAACACATACTAAAATTTTAAAAGAATCCTACCATATCTGAACGGTTATTGTCTCGAGAGGTATTAGAATTTTGATGACGACTTTCAAATTTTGACGAGCATGCCACTTTGACATAATTGAAAAAAAGAATACACGGTAATTCAAATTTTCAGTCTCGAACGAAATTCAAAATATGACAGTTAGTTTTAACATTTATGTTCAAGTTTATAGGAAAATAAAGTATATTGTGAGCATAGTTGGATCACCGCAACCACCACCAGTGCCAACGCCGCCGGCAGTTAAAAATAAGGTGATGCCGGCGGTGGTGGCGGCGCCGGCGGCGTAGTATGAGGGTGGCGGCCAAATGGAGGTGGCGCACACGTTCAGCAATGTCATGATTTTAGAATGAACTCCAACAAAACTGATCATTTATGTCACCTCTTTTTTGAATAAACTCCCGAAAACTAATTTTTAAGGCTTATAAGAACGAGATTTCGGATTTTAGCATGGGATTTTGCACTTTAGCTTAGTTTTTTTGAATAACTGGCGCTGGCGCAGCTGGCGGAGCCACCAGGCGGCGGCAGTGGTGGTTTGAAGGTGCCCGAAAATGAAACTTTTTCATTCGATTTTGATCTTTCTGGCAGTGCTGGGAACTCGTCCTCGCCTCGTCCTTCCCTCGTCCATGACATTTTATAGATTTTTTCATCAATGATGTTGTGTATTTTCAATGTTTCGGTATGGATTTGTCAAGGAAGCGTCACTCTACAAAATTGCGTAAAAACATAACACAGATAACGCATTCAGTTGTACAAAACATACGTCAAAAGTCTAAAGACGAGCAACTAGTCCCAAACTCGTCCATTTACTCGTCTTTAGACTTTTACTGTTATTTTCGTTCAACTTTATGCATTTTTTCAGGAATGTTATCTTATTAATTTGTAGAGAATATTTTTTGAAACAGATCTAGAACTAAACGTCTGAAATTTAATGATATTATCGATAGTAAAAACCGTGAAATATCAAGGACGAGCCAAGGACGAGTTCTCAGCCCTGCTTTCTGGTTGCGTGTAACTACAATTAATAAACAAAATAATTGATGCCCAGCATCAAATTTGATGTTATTGCGAACTATATCGACAAGTACACAATAATGTCATGAAATCGTTTTTTTTATGCTCAGAATTAATGAGAATGAAATCTTCGAGAAATAAAATCTTTAGTTAAATTTTTATTGCTTTTAAAAAGGGTAAAACGGAATTTTGCAGCTAATTCTCGTAATTTTGCAGCTAATTCTCGTAATTTTGCAGCTAATTCTCGTAATTTTGCAGCAAATCCTTGTAATCATGCAGCAAATATGAGTGAATTTTGCGGGAATTCGAATTTCCTAGTCAAAAGATGACTTGGATCGCTCAGAATCCCAGCCCGGAGTGGTCAGAAGCCCCTGAAAGTTGGTTTTTTGGGGGTTTACTAAAGGGGGGGGGGTAAACTTTTTGCGAAAATTCGATTGGGCGGATCAGAATTCCGGTCCGATCGGCTTAATCGCTCAGAATTTCAGGTTTATGACGGTTTGGAGTGGTTCAGTGTGGAGTTGTGGGCAATTAAGCCGATCGGACCCGAAATCTGATCCGCTAAATCGATTTTTCTCGAAAAGTTTACCCCCCCCCTTTAGTAAACCCCCAAAAAACCAACTTTCAGGGGCTTCTGACCACTCCGGGCTGGGATTCTGAGCGATCCAAGTCATTTTTTGACTAGGAAATTCGAATTCCCGCAAAATTCACTAATATTTGCTGCAAGATTACAAGGATTTGCTGCAAAATTACGAGAATTAGCTGCAAAATTACAAGAATTAGCTGCAAAATTACGAGAATTAGCTGCAAAATTACGAGAATTAGCTGCAAAATTACGAGAATTAGCTGCAAAATTACGAGAATTAGCTGCAAAATTCCGTTTTACCCTTTTAAAAATGCTTTTGAAAGCACCAGCGAAAACGAGAGCGGCCCGTAGGGCCGCCAAGCACTAGTAAACAAAATAATATGAGTCTTGGAGATATGACTTTGAAAATTTGATCAAAAGACAGTCGCACGAGCGTTCCTGGAACATATGTGGATATTCAGCGAAAAAGTAATAGAAAAGGCATATTAAGGCAACAGTATTTGGGTTAATGTTTAACACGCCAGAACCTGACTGTGATACCGATGAGTTTCGGTGCAGAATTTCAAGGATAATCTGAATCTGCAAACTGTTTTTCGAAAAAGCCGGTTTGGCTCGAGATTTTTACCGATTTCGGAATGGCATGACTGGGTATGCTTAGAAAATCAGCTAGTACTTAAATATTTCATCTACAGCTCGTGAGAAAGCGCAGACAATCAGCTTTCTATTGACATAGTGTTGTCGGGTTTAATGTAACTTAATGTAAAATATTGCCTCAAAGAAACAACTGTGTCATTTTTCCAAAATGGTGTTTTCGACTTAAATAAGCGAAATTAGGTGAAATACATTTGTCTGTTTAGTGGAACTTACTATTATTTAAAAGTTTAACTAAAACTGCACCGAGAAGGGTGCAGGATCAAAATACCCAAAGACAAAATACCCAATTACAGAATACCCAAGGACAAAATACCGAAAATACAAAATACCCAATGGTCAAAATACCCACAGACAAAATACCCAAATACCTAAAATACCCAAGAGTGGTTTTTTAGTGGACTTTTGACGTCCTATTAATATGATAGTAGCAGATGGTGCATTTTATGATAATGATATTATGATAATAGCGTTTAGTGAACATTATCTGCACAATATGTATATTGGGTATTTTGACCATTGGGTATTTTGACCATTGGGTATTTTGTACTTTGGGTATTTTGTCCTTGGGTATTTTGTCTTTGGGTATTTTGTCTTTGGGTATTATGATCCTGCACCCCGAGAAGTGTTACAGAATATGACAAAAATAAGTTTAGAGGGTTGAGCGATCGTTTGAAAACAAATTAATGAATATTTGAAAAGCATTTTAACGGAAAATGTTTTCACCGCTACACTAACCTCTGATCCTGACACCAGATCATGTTCAGAATGGTTGATTTGCTTCAAGAACTGCTCAAGAAAATTGAAAGTCATCGTCAAAATTCAAATTCCTCTCGAGACAATAAATATTCAAATACCCCAAGTTTCAATGTTTTTTGTCTCGAGAGGAATTTGAATTTTGACGATGAAATTTAAGTTTCAACAGTAGTTTTTTAAGCAAACTTATTATGCTGAACACGAATCTGGTGTCAGTGTGGCAGGTAAATTTAGCGGTGAAAAAATTCTCCGTTAAAATGCTTTTTCAAATATTTGTTAATTTTTTTGAAATGGTCGCTTGACTTTCTAAAGACTTTGCTCTGCCATACTCTGAATAACTTTTCGATGCAGTTTGAGTTGCTCTTTCGAATAATTTACAAGCTTTGCTAAACAGACTTCTGTATCCCACATTATTTTGCCTATTTCAATCAAAAAAACCATTTTGAAAAAATAACACAGTTTTTTCTTCAGCCAATAATTTCACATTATGTCATCATTAACACTACAACAATATGTCACTACAAAGCTGATTTCTCGTGCTGTCTAAGCAGCTATAGAAATCATGATTGTGTACATAAAATATTCAATTAGCAGCTGATTTTCAAGTCTCATTTGATGCCCTTTAGAAATTGGTGAAAATCTCGAGTCAAACCAGATTTTTAAAAAATGGTTTGCAGATTAAGTTTCTCCATGAAATTTTGCACCAGAACCAACCGGTCTCACAGTCAGGCCTTAGCCTATTAAAGCATTTATCAGTACTCATCAGCAAGAATCTTAATATTTTATGCTTTTCTCATTCTATCAGTTTTGCCATAAGTCTTCAAATGTTCTCCACACTTCTGAAAATTGAAAAAAAACTTTTTTAGCAAAATTTTCTCAAAATAGAAAACAGACTTACTTTACATTGCACTGGACAAAATTTGACAGTTAGCTCGTGATAGCGCTTAAACAGGTAAGGTAAAAACTCAAAAAGGTCATTTATTTGTTATTTGAAAGTTTACACTGTCTGTGCACAAGTTGACAGAACTATCTTTGAGATCACAGTCAGGCTCATAGTTGCAGCAACCAGGATGTTTCTTTTTGTAGCTTCTGTTAGCTGCTGAAAAAACTTCAATGAGACAAAAACTTTTTGGCAGTTGTGCTGTTTTTTTCGAAACCTGCCCCTTTCTAATTTGCTTTGATCCCTCTGCTGATTTTTAGGTTTAGATATAGGAGCAGCAAAGGCCAAAACGACAGCACCTTAAGTGAATACCTCTCCAAAAAGTATGAGCTCTCTAAGCCTGAAGATGGTCAGAAAACTGATACTCTTTAGGGATCTACGGCTAGAGAACTCATACTCTTTGGGGATCTACGGCTAAAGAACTCGTACATATTGAGCATCTATGGCTAGAGAGCTCATACTCTTTGGTGGTGCACTCCTAGAGAATAGAGCTGACGATTTGGCTTACCCAATAACCCAATACCAATATATTCCTATCACTCAAACCCCAATACCAATGTTTTTAAAGCGGTACTCCAGTATCGCAATACTGGTATTTTCCCGAAAATGGGGGCCAATATCACAATGTACCAATAACAATATACAGGGTGTTTCGAGAAATTCGATAGTTTTAAAATGACCATAAGTTTTTTCTAGTCCATTTTTCGAAATTCTGTTTTCACAGATCAATTTTTCTCGCCGACAATATTTGCAAATTGTAAATTGTCAAAAACACGATTTTCGCTTGGTCCATTATGTGGTTCGGGTTTTGGCCATCCAAGGACCACCCACCTGGGTACGTGACAATTCATCACAACGCCGATTCATCACAACGGACAATTCATCACAACTCCTTAAAAAGGGACAATTCATCACATCAGAGAAAAATGGGACAATTTATCACAACCCTGTTAAATAGGACAATTTATCACAATCAGACAAAAAGGGATAATTCATCACAATGTCAAAAAAGTTTCTTGAACAGATTTCTGTCAGTTATTTTTTTCATTTTTCTTGTTAGTGACGTTTTCTCGAGTTTCTTTTTATTTTCTCTGCATTTTTATACAAGGATGGCAGCAAGCAAGATTGGCGCTGTGAAAACCATCAGGAAAAGAATGGTGGATGCAAAGCCTCACTTCAAACAGTCGTTGCCGGGAATGCCTTCACCAAGTTCAAGCCGCACGATGGAACCTGTGCGCACATCCATGCTCTGGATGAGAAGGCCGTTACGCTCAGCATCATCAGGTCAAATTTAAAAAGAAAAGCTGTGGAAACGAGAGAGGTTACTTTTTAAGAATTGAATCATTTTCATACAATTTCATACAACATTCAGAAGCCGATGGACCTAGTCAACCACGAATTGCAGTCAGCTCCGCTAGCCGTGTGTCCAAGTCTCAGCAGCAGTGCCGTCAGAAAAACAATCCGTCGCGTTCGCATCGCAAATCAAATCCCGGTCGTGGAAGGAAGGAACGTCCAGGACATCCACATTCCGAGAGAGAGCCGCATGTATACAGATGGGGCCGGACGTGAGCAACTTTTCCTGTTGGGCGATTCGGGTAGAGATGATCCGGAAAGGTCAGATTTATTTGCGATTAAATATTTAATTAAGCTATTGCAGAATTCTCATGTTCGGAAAAGAGAGCCACATTGACTGGAGTGGGAAAATGAAGGTAATGTACGTTGGTGGCTCTTTTCAGATGACTTCGCCGCCCTTCTATCAGGTTTGTGCATTTACACGTCTCTTTTTAAGGTCTATGATTTCTTAGCCGAACGAAGTGCAAGAATCAGCAATGGTGGCAAGTATGTCTTTCCAATTTTCTATGCGCTCCTCAAAAACAAGTCTGCTGCCAGCTACACGAAAATGTTCAACATGGTCAAGGTCGACTACACACAGTTCTGGGCGTGGATCATCCAAATGTGGCTCGTTTTCTCCAAGATCTCAAAAAAATTTAGCGGACTCATGACAAACACTATGAAGACTACTTAGCCAACGTCGCAGCACCGAAGAAGCGGAAGGTCTATACAGAAGCGGACATAAGAATCCTGGGAAAAGTGATTCTCTACCGAGGCGCTAATCTGATGGAATATTTAAGAGGGCTGGCCCACAGTATCGTTATGGATCCGTAAATTTGTTGTTAAATTTGTCGTTATTATTGCTGTTATGTTTGTTGAAAAAAAATAAAGATCATTCTTTGATATTGGTTTTGGTAAAAAATAAAGCTTTTTGTTTGACCATCAGATCAGATGGTAAGGCTGTGATGAATTGTCCCTTTTTGTCTGATTGTGATAAATTGTCCTATTTAACAGGGTTGTGATAAATTGTCCCATTTTTCTCTGATGTGATGAATTGTCCTTTTTAAGGAGTTGTGATGAATTGTCCGTTGTGATGAATCGTCCGTATCCGCACCCACCTACTAGGACCCAAACCACAGACCAAGCAAAAAGTGAAAAAAATATTTCTGAGTGAGATACAGTAAACAAATATTGTCGGCGAAAAAAATGGATCTGTTAAAACAGAATTTCGAAAAACAGACTAGAAAAAAAGTTGTGGTCATTTAAAAACTACCGAATTTCTTGAAGCACCCTGTATTGTTTGTCGTTAGCTCTAATTATTGTGGATGCACTGCAGATGGAAAATCCAATGAAAATTTTGGGGGAAAAATGGCGGCACAGGCAAAAGTTTTTGATTACAATATTTGGCCAAACCCAATACCAATACCGTTATTTCTGAAAGCGATACCCCAATATGCCAATACCAATATTTTTCTGAAAATGGGGTCCAATACCCGAATGTACCAATAACAATATATTGTTTGTCGTCAGCTCTACTAGAGAACTCATCCCTTTGGGGTAGGTGCTGCACTAGGAATTTCAAAGGCCAATCTTAATATATGGTAGGGCAGGCTCAAATTAGTTTTTTTGGATAGACATGGTTAAGTCTATTTTAACATACACTGGACTACTCGATGCCTAAACCTAATGCAAAAAATCACCAGAGGAACCAAGGCAAAATAGGATGGGGAACCTACCAGTGCCAAATTTTTTTATTGGAGCACGTCAAACAATGATGCAAACTATATTAAAAAATATTATTTCGTCGTGAATTATCTTGAATTAAATGTAAACAAAAAATTGAGTCAAAATCACATTGCCAAAAACAGCATTTTGAGATGGCTCGTGTTGTCAGTGAAATTCAACAACTTACTCGAATGATTCAGACTTTTATGGACTCAGTTCAGTTATAGCCTTTTGAGATCGAGTATGTCTTTACAATTTCAAAAATATTACCTTCGTATTCCTTTTTGCAGTAGTAGTAGGTGTCATCATCTTCTTTTTCTTCTGAAGATGATTTCTCATAGTACTTCCTGCCATGCCGCATACTTTCATCTCTGCCCCCACCATCATATCTTCGCCTATCTCCACCATGCTCTCTGCCACCTCGATCACTTCTATCACCATGTTCTCTAGCACTATCTTGAGCACCACTATCTCGGTTACCACTAGCAGAGCCCCGTCTAGACCCTTGTTCGTTAGTTCCACTATGCCGTTCTTCAATTGTGCCCTCATTGTCATTGCCTCGTTGATTGCTAGAATCATCTTGGTGACTTTCTTGCCTAGAGTGTCGGCTGGCGTCCATATCTAGGTGACTTTTTAGTAATCTAGTAACTCTTATTTCTCATTACTGTTTTTTCTCCAATTTCAGGCACTTCACCTGATTTTTGAAGATTGCTCTTAAGCAACTTGCCCCTCATTTTGTAGCTCAGCTCATTTGCAATAAAATTAGTGGTAATTTGCTTTAGCGCAGACTTCGAAAACCAGGTCGAAAACAAAATGCCAAGAACATGATTTTGAATAAGGAGCTCCAATTAGTGAAAATCGAGACTGGATTTTTGCTCGGGCATACTCTTTCCGAGAAATTTTTTATTTTCAAAGCACGATCGAGCGAATCTTTGGCCATTTTTTGACCTATCCATAACTGTACAAGAAATTCTTCAGTTATCAATCACACAAATCACTTAGAGTGAGTAAGATAATCACCATCGCCTCCTCTTTTTTTATAAAAAATCTTGGTTGATACAAAAAACCATATCTTCACCGAAAAATTAGCAATCCGAAAAAAAAATTTGCTCGAAGAATTGCTCGGTTATCGAGAAAAATTTCGAGAAATTTCTCATGACCTAACCCTGTCGAAAATGCTATATTCAAAATACAAAAATTTTACTTGATCCGTGATGGTCTTCATTGGAAGCATCTTCTCCGTCGTTCCCTTGAGAATTTCTTGACCCTTCACCACTTTTATAGCCTTTGCCATACTCTATAGACCCCTCTCTGACTGATCCATCTGGTTTTGTAGTGTCTGGTCCGCTATGGTTCTCCCGACCACTGTCTTCTGGATCTTCATGATCTGTTTCTTCGCCTTGCTCGTCAGAATCTTTTTCTCGGCTTCTGGAATGGTGACTTCCTGAGTGGTTTTCTTTCGAACCGGATCCAGATCTCACATCTCCATCTGGATCAGCGTTGTCAGGTCCGGAATGGTGACCCCCAGAATTCGAGTTACGCTCTTTGGAACGTGATCCAGACCTTACATCTCCATCTGGATCAGGATTGTCTGGTCCGGAATGGTCTTTACGACTGCTTCGCTGACTGCTCTCTAGTTCTGCATTTCCTGCAGAGTCTTTGTTGTGCTCGTCAGAGTCCCGTTCTCGAGATTTAGAGCGACTTCTCGAGTTTGAATGGTGTGATTTCGAATTTGAATGGCGACTTCCAGAGTGGTGGCTTCCAGAGTGATGTTCTCGAGAGCGTGAACCAGACTTGACATCACCATCTGGATCGTTAGTGACTGGACCACTGTGCCCCTCGTGGTCACCAGAATTTTTGCTGCGTGAACCCGAGTGCTGAAAAAAAATTTTTAGGTGATATTTCTTTTGTAGAAGCCAAAGGCAAAGTTATCTTAATTTTTGAATTCGCGCTAGTTAAGAAATAGCGACTTTTTCCCTCGGCCTTCTCCCCTGTTGATTGATTTGGGAAGTACGGGTTGCAATCGAAGTGCGGGAGGTGCGGAGGTGCGTGGGAGGTGCGGATTGCCAGTGCTCTCAAATGTAACTACAAAACCCCAGAAAAAGTTTGTAAGATATTTCTCATTCAGAGCCAACACACGGTGTCACACCCTAAGCCTAAGTCCTCATCCTAAAAAAATAGTTAAAGCAATTTTGGGTGGTTAAATTGTTTGGAAGAATATTCGCTAGCAGCACCACATTGTTTTATTAGTTATTTTTTTTTGATTACGTGTTTTTCACTGGATTTTCTGCTTATGTCTTCAGGATCTGCATCATTACTAGCTGTCTTTTGCTCATCTGAGTCTCGTTGGACTGATTTTCGACCAGATCCTCGACTCCCACCACTTTGTTGCTCACTTTCTCTGCTATTACTTCTTTTGGTGTCGTCGAAGCGATCGTTTGAGGCTTCTTAAAATTTATTTGGAATTTATAATTTAAAATTATAATAATTTATGAAATTGTTATTGAGCAGATTTAAAAATCTGTTTTGTCAACCTTTAACCACCAAACAGAGGTTAATTTGACTTCTCTTAACTTTAAGATTATGCTTTTTGGCTTCTACACATTTAAAAATGTGCCTTTCCAGATAAAGTTAGTACAGCCAATTTTCTATCCACTTTTAAAAATTGACATTCAACACTCAAAAAATAGCTTTTAGACAGGGTGCGTCAAAAAGCGGCCACCCAGAAAAAATTTGCCTGGTCGATTTCAGAATCTTGGACCGCAACCCTCAGAAATCTACAACTTTACACAAGATGCTGTGCAAGAGTCGTGATAAACATAGTAGAGATCTGAGAAAGATCCAGTTGTGGAACTCGACAAAGCAGAAGGCTACATAGCCAAATCATTTAAAAGTGGCCGCGCAATGCTAAAGCACCCTGTACTTTACTGTATGAAATAAGATCATCTTGCTAAACAAGGGTCAGTTTGACCCATCTACTCGGTGCTTATCTTGAAGGAGAGGTGAAAGCTGTTAAGGAAATAGCCTCGACACAAAAGGATTAATCCAAGTTTTGTCTTTATGAAATGTGGTTTAGAGCAATATTTCATCGACAACTGGGTGTTGCAACCTCAGACAAACTTAGGCGAAATTAAAAGTTGAATGAGCATCATGAATATCGAAAAACGCCCTAAAAATCGAAATAAAAAAGGGAAAAAACTATTGAAAATAGTTTGATAGTCTTCTATCACATTTGGATTTTTAGGGCATTTTTTGAAAAAATTTTAAAATTCTGATATTGATCATGCTAATGCAACTTTTAATTCTGCACAAGTTTGTTCGTCATCGCAAAACCAAGATGTTGACAGAATATGACTCAAAAACCACATTTAAAAAAGACAAAACTTGGTTTAATCTTTTTGTGTCGAGACTATCTCCTTAACAGCATTCACCCCTCTTTTAACAGTTAAAAGTAAATGCTGCCCATGTCATAAATAACGTTCCCTGGCGGAAGGGGGTTGCTGGTTGAATTAACGCCTATTTGACGCTTGAAAGCAAAGTTTCTCTATAATAGGGACTTTGATCTTAAAAAGATTGAAATTAGTCAATAAAAATTTAAAAAAATATGTTAGTTTCTGAAAAGATGCTTATTTACTGATTTTTGTCAAAATAAGTGGAATAAGCTGTTAAAATGAAAAAAATTCTAAAGTTCGATTTTTTTAGAAGATAAATAAAATGTGCACCTCCATCCTGGTCCAAAACAGAGCCATCCAGATGTACACCCCCTGCTGACTGTCATCTTGTCGACTTGATCTTTTTGAGTCCTCATTTGCTCGGAACTGGGCTGGTGATGTCTTTTATCACGTCCGTGGTCTTTGTCCTCAGAACTGTGCTGGTGCGATCCTTTGTGTGGTCCATATTTCTCGTGATCTTCAGAGCTACGCTGGTGTGATTTCCCATTACCCTTGTGGTCTGTTTTTTCATTGCTTTCTTCTACGGTGTGTCCAGAATGCCTTTCGGGTCCACTATTTCGATCACCTGAAATATATAATTAAATTAATAAGAGAGCCATGTTTATTTTTACCGCCACTGAGTGCACTGTGATCTTCTTTAGAGAGCTTCTCACCATGAGAACCACTTCCAGACTTGTCTTTGTGATGATGATTTGCAGAACTAGATAGTTATATTAGTAAGCTATTCTGTTAAAATTTTTTGTCTCATTGAGCAGGTGTGAGCAAAAATAGGGTCAGATCAGTAAAGATCGTCAAAATTCAGATCAGTTTAAGACAGGGCTGCCATATGTCCTTTTTTAAAAAGATTTGTCCTTTTTTTGGGACCCGAAATCTTTTTTTATTTTTGAAATTTTAGTCGAAATCTTATTTTGCTTCAAAATGGCGATAAGCACTAGATAATATGCAATTTTCTCTTCAATTTTTCTTTTTTTTGCGAAAATGTCCCTTTTTAAAAATTTTTGAGATGGCAGCCCTGGTTAGAGACCATATCAGTTCAGATCACTATAACAAATATTATTGTTAATATTAGGGTTGTACAATTCTCCGGAATTTCGAAGAATTCTCCGAAATTTCCAGTTTTTCCTTATTAAATCTTTCATATACTCGAGAGAATTCTCGGAGAATTCTCCGGAGAATTCTCCGATTTTTATTTTTTCGGAAAATTATACAGCCTTAGTTAATATAGCCGAATTTTGCATTTCAAAGAATATTTTTGCTGGAACTCAAATGCCGATAAATGTTCCTTCGAATAAAGAAGGGGGTGGTGACAAAAAGGAGGTGGCTTAGTGGATTGCGAGGTATTTTTGCTGAGGGCAGGCAAAGAGTTCTTGCAAAATAACTATTGTGCGCATCAAAATCGCAGTCTGATAGGATTAATCAACCAGAATCTTACTGCCAATCATCTCGCACTACTCCTGAACCCCTTAAAACACGGTAAATTGCTGCAAAACAGTATCTAACTACCATAAGAAGGAAAATACACTAAAATACCCTCAAACTTTTACCCTAGTGGTGAGATTCTACAGTCGACTCCCTCCATAGTGCACACCCAAAGGACCTGCGCCAGGTGTGCACTATGCCAGGTGGCGCACTATGGCGGTGGGTTACTATGAAGGGAGTTGACTGTGTGGTGGCCAACCACATCGGAACCGGATGTGCACTATGGCGGGGGTGTACACTATGGCGGGTGTACACTGTGGAGGGAGTTGACTGTAGATGATTCGAGAATTTCCGCTTTTTGCAAAATTTTTACCACTATATTTTATATGAACGTTTAAAAAAAATATTTTTATTGGCTTTCGGCCACTTTGGGGTAAGATTTTGAGCGATCAAAGCTATGTTATGGCTGTAAAACTACATTTTGCAAGAAAAATTTTACTTCAAAATTTTACTTTGATTATTTTGTCATTTCGGTCTGATCTGAACTAATCTTTATCTGATTTTTTGGGCGCTTCTCGGTTATAAACCCCCCCCCTCCCCCCCAAATCAAGATTTTTGGGAGTGGTCAAAACTCATTATTAAGCAATAATTTTGCCATAGAAGGACCAGAAAAGTGATATTAATAGGGATCAAGGGCTGTATTGGAGGGGAACGGAAAAAACAGGGGCCACTTCTATACACGGCTAAAAAAAGTGAACTTCAGGGAAGCCTGAGGGGAGGTTCAGGGCAGGTTTTAGCCTGCAATGAACTTCAAAATCGGCTTTTTGATTATTATCTGAGGTTCAATTGAACCTGCACCGTTTTTCAAAGCTCATTTGAAGTTCAGTGAAGATTCATAGCAGGTTCGCAGCCTGCTATGAACTTGCGCTCAACCTTTGCTGAACTTCATATAACCCTTTTTACAAACAAATTGTCTATTGAAGTTCAAAAAATGTTGGCCTGAAGTTCATGGCAGGTTTAGTCCTGCAATGAACTTCATACGAACCTTAAAAGATTCATATAAGGTTTATTTCAACTTCGTATGAAACTTTTTGAAGATCAACTTTGAAAGGTTTATATGAGGCTCACGTGAACTTCATTTGAAAATTTTTAATGTTCAATTGAACCTCTTGTGAAACTCTTTTTGGTGATCTTCAAAAAGTTTCACATGAAGTTCCAGTGAACTTTAATCAAACATTTATGTAGTTCACTTGAACTTCTTGTCAAATTTTTTGAAGATCAACTTTAAAAGTTTCGTGAGAGGTTCAATTGAACCTAAAAAATATTGAATTGAACTTCAATTTAACCTTCTGTGAACCTTTTTGAGTTAATAACTGGTGACCATAAAGTTCGGAATGGACTTTTGAACTAATTTTTAGCAATAAATTTATTCCCCAAAAATATTCCAAACATAGGGTTTTGTAGGCCTTTCCTTCCTCTTTCGATTGGTATATTCACTTTTACTTTATGAAGAAATTTTGTTTCAAAATTTGGACAAAGAATGAAGGGAAGGAAAATAATTTATGCAGGGCATTTGTTCCACTACTTAAACTTTATTTTCACTTTATTCTTCAAAGGTTTTGATTTTCAATTCGTTTATTTTGTTTATTGACCATGAGTGATTTGCGGGCAGGGATTGTGCGGCTTTATCAGGAGGGCCATGCTGTAATGGAGATATCCAGACTTCTCAACGTGCCGCAGCCAACTGTGAGCAAAACCATCAAGCGATTTGACGAGACCGGCAGCAACGAAGATAGGGCAAGGAGCGGGCGCCCTGCGACAGCCAGAACAGAGAATAATATTCAGCTAATTGCCGATAGAATCTGCTACTGCAACGATCACGAGGATAAGAGGATTTTTGGAAATAAATTCTTAAACCGAATCAAGCAGAAAAGAGCATGGTCATGCCGAAAATCAACACAAGATATGCCCTGCATAAATTATTTTTCCTTCCCTTCATTCTTTGTCCAAATTTTGAAACAAAATTTCTTCATAAAGTAAAAGTGAATATACCAATCGAAAGAGGAAGGAAAGGCCTACAAAACCCTATGTTTGGAATATTTTTGGGGAATAAATTTTATTGCTAAAAATTAGTTCAAAAGTCCATTCCGAACTTTATGGTCACCAGTTATTTTTAATACCTATCCAAAAATATTTGGCGGAATCGAAAAAGGTTGATTCCTACTATCGGGATAGTTTGGTCAGAAAAACTGTTTTTTTTCACCGTGTCGTCCGAGTCGTAAAGAGGAGTACAAAGTGAGGTTCACTTGTGGTTTGGGAGTAGCTTTTTCTGGTTTTCTGGTTTCTCTTGTGGTGTTTCGTAAAATTCTTCTGGGTTCTCCATGTGGTTTTGCGAAAAAAATTTAAATTCAAAATTTATCTAACCAGAGAACCTTAAGCAGTGTTTTTTTCAAAGACCTCATTCAGAGATTTTTTGCAGATTCTTGTACAGCACCACGAAGTTAAATAACAAAGTGCTGTGTTCCTAATTTGCTAATCTATGTTCCTAAATGAATCAGGGAGAACGGGCCACCCGAAGTTGCCGAAAAACCTTAAAAAACCATAAACCCGGGTATTATGGGTTTAGCCTTCTTTTGAATTTATATATATATACCTTTTTATATACTTTTTTGAGTATCCAACTTTTATGTGGTATTTTCATGCATATTCTACTACAGTCAACTCTCTATTTAACGAACCCCTGGGGACCGGCAAAAATGTTCGTTAAACCGAAAGTTTCGTTAAATTAAGAGTTAGTTTTAGTCATTTCATTTTATCGCTGGCCAAATAGGCGTTGAAAAAAAGTTCGTTAAACCGAGAGTTTCGTTAAATCGAGGGTTTGTTAAATCGAGAGTTGACTGTAATAGTAAATGGCTGTAACTAAAACTAGCATCGAAAGTCTTAATTTCGGCATCAAATTCAAATCGGCAATAAGAAAACTGAATTTCGGCATCTAATGCCGAAATAGATGCCGAAATTCAGTACTCTTAGCGCCAATTTGAATTTGATGCCGAAATTAATTAATTTGATGTCGAAATTAAGACTCTTGATGCCGAAATTCAATTTGATCGATAGTAATTAGTACTTGGAAAAGCCTGTCACGGTTTTTCGAAATGTCCGAAAGAAGCCGATAATTTGAAATTCAAAAAGTGACTGCTTTTTCTTATGAATGTGAACATTTTTTGAATTTTGAATCTGACACGATGGCATTTCGACTGCTTATAATAGCGCAAATAAAAGCCAGCATCGTGGCTACACAATGTCATATAGAAAGTGTAAAATTATATAAAAATGTTCAGAATTTTTTCGAGAACATCAACATGTACAGGGTGGGGCGATAAAACGCGGCCATTTTGTATCTATCTCTTTTGCTGAAATTTTTAGAGTTGCGTGTCGCGTTTTCTCTCCTTATTTTTTACGGAGCAAAGTCAGCTGGAAAGTCAGCAATCGACGTCAAGAATTTTCAAAAGATTGTTAACGTCCGATGAAAAGAACAAAAGAACAGTCACATATTCTCTTTGAATAGTATCATTTTCGTGATATTTTTTAGGTTGTCATTTGTAATATTCTGACTGATAAAATATTTTTTGTTGAGTGTAATAACTCTTGTAGCTAAAGCTTCTTCTGTGATGTTGGTGGAAACCATAATTTTTTTTGGGTTTTCACCGTTGCGCGGAAGCCTTGACAAAAATTTCTAAAAATGGCCGAATTTTTCGCCCCACCCTGTACAGGGTTAGTCAAAAAAACCGCCTCATTGCGAAAAATTATTGAAATAAATTTTTTAAAGCAATTTTCGAAAATGACTCATATTTTATCTACTTTTCTACAATGTTTCTCATAAAAACAACATTTACAGTGAATTTAAGAACCCATATGAGTACTGGTCTAGTAAAGAGGGTAACTTTTTTTAAGCATGGAGCCTTTTCTAATAAACCCAGCAACAAGCAGAACAGGAAAAACTATATGACGCTAGTTGGACGTTGCAGGCTATGAAATAATTTTTTTGTAATGTATGTTGGTCCATCTTTTTCATAATCGTACTTCTGTCGAGATTTTCGAAAAAATTCAGAAATCTGATGGGCAAGGGGTTACGTACGCTAATTTTTCAAGCATGGGGCGGTTTTTTGACTAACCCTGTAGATGCCGACTTTTGTATTTAAATAACCTCTTAATATTTTTGATAAACAATTTTTAAACATTTGCATATAATTTTTAACATTCTATATATCATTATGTAGCCACGATGCGGGGCTTTCATTTGCGCTATTTTTTTGTAATGTATGTTGGTTTGTATTTAACGACTTTTGTTCGCAAATTTTTTTTGGATAAATGTGCATTTAGAACTCAAAATAACCGCTAAAGTGTAGCGAACATTTTGGAAAAGATTCACAAATTTATATGAAATTTCTTTAGAAATAAGCAATGTGTTACTGAGATTAGGTCACGTAAAACGCTGTTATGTGACTTGGTTTTGCTGTTCTTAAAGTTTTTCATATGAACTTTTTAATTTTTTGTTTGCTAGACCCTAGCGGTCATTTTGAGAACTAAATGCACACAACTTGAAAATAAAAATTTTGTGAACAAAAGACATTGATTACAAATTTTATTGATATCCATCGTTAAAATTTCATCGTTGATTTGGGGTAGTGCGTAGAAGGCTGATCTATTCATAACCGAGTAGATCTGAGAATTGAGCGAAACTGAATTCCCGAGTAGCTATTTTTAGAGGAGGGGGGGGGAGATAATAATCGAGTAGATCTGAAAACGCAATAAACAGCTCCGTAAAATAACTTTTCTGGTCTGAAAAAAGGGCTTAACGGGGTGTCATTTTTTGACCCTATCGCGGGGATTCTGATTCCATGACTTCATAGTAAGTAAAATCGGGCCCCAGAGGTGATACTTCCACAAAAGGAGGTACAGCAATTAAAGTTATAATACTAGTTAAAAAAAGTAGGGTTGCTGAATCGAGAAAATTCTCCGATATATTTTCCGTCATACAGGGTGGTCCAACAAACCTGCACATTTTTTAAAAATTTGACACGGGCTTCCGCGCACCATCTGAAATGAAGATTTTTTGGTGTAAGCAAGGATGTTGAACTAAGGTGCGTAGGCGTTTAGGCAACTTTTGGACATTTTTTATCAAATGATAAGATAAGATAAGCTTTTTTGGCATTCTGTTTTTAGGGGTTTCTGTGGTTTTGAGAGCACATTTGAGCCCGTCCTAACGTGCGCTGGCCTACGCCTAAGCCTAAGGGCTAAGCCTAAGGCCTAAGTGGTTGGAAAATGGGGCAAAAACCCCTAAAAAACAGAACGCCAAAAAAGCTTATCTTATCTTATCATTTGATGAAAAATGTCCAAAAATTGCCTAAACGCCCCTATGCCTTGAACTAACGGTTGTGAGGCCGGTTCCGAGTCTTCTCATTCTGCCGTAGTCTTAGGTCTAGCTCTCTAAGCATGAGATTAACGTGGCTATCTGCCCAGGGCTAACTCACTACGTGGTTGCTTCCGATATGTTGCTTGCCTTGAAGCTGACCTTTTGACCTAAGACTGCAACCGTCCATCCTTGTTACACCAAATTCAATAAGAAATAAAAGAGACACGATGAAAAAAAAGCAATAAATAAACTTAATTTCAATGGCTGTAACTTTCTAAATCAAACTGGTAAAATCACAATTTGGGTCCTAACAAACCCAATTCCTCACACAATTTTAAGCTATCGTGTTTTACTAGGGTTGAGAATTTATCAGCAGCAATCTATTACCCGTCTGACATCCCTATAATACATAATTTATACAATTTCGGGGAAACGAACTTTTCGGGGAAATGAACTTTTCGGGGAAATGATTTTTCGGGGAAACGATGCGCACCCATCTTTTTAGGGTATCCGTGGCCTTCCAGGTAGCCTAAGTAGCCTTTCAAATGTGTTCACCTTAAATAGCGTTAAAAGTGGTTAAAACCGATTTTTGGGCAAGGCACACAGGGTGTAGTTTAGCCGAACCGGCCCTGTGAAAAAGCGTATTTGGCTTGCCAAATAAATTAGAACAAAAAAACTTCCGATAAACCGGCACACCAAGCTGATCCCTAGGGGTGCCTTTATATTGAGAGTTGACTGTACCCGAAATAAGAATCCTGCCGCAATTTCCATTTTACAAATAATCACAACATAGATTCTCCATTCTATTTAGTTAGGAAAATATGAAATCTAACCTTTTTGGCAGAGAAATCGAGATTTTACCACAAAACATGGCAACCGGACATTTAGCATAATTTGTACAATTTGTCCGCGGACATTTAGCATAATTATTCGGTATGATTCGGTTGTTGTGCCCGAATCATACCGAAAAATTATGCTAAATGTCCGCGGACAAATTGCACAAATTATGCTAAATGTCCGGTTGGCCAAAATATTGGTGTGGTAGTTATATAAGACATCTCGGATCATCACTCGCAGGTACGTATTCATAGTGTAGTGGATAAGAGTTACAGGCAATTTACAGGTGTCACAAGTTCAAATCCGGTAAGGAAGCGGCAAATAAAAATCTGAAGTTCAGAAAAGGTCCAAATGAAGTTCAGGGCAGGTTGCGAATAAGCCAATAAGGGAGGTTCGGAGGAGGTTGAAATGAAGATGAGGGGAGGACGAGAGGAGGTTCAAAGGAAGTTGAAAAGAAAGTCGAAATTTTTTCGCTTTTCTAGAGTCATATTTTGAAGTTCATTTGAAGTTCAAAAAAGTTCACTGAAGGCTCAAAGTAATCTTGTATAGTGAAGTCTCTATGTTCAGTTGAAGTTGAACTGAACCTACCGCCAACTTTTTTTCAATCTGCCATGAAGTTCATTTAAACCTCAAGATTACCTTTTAAAACACGTTTCAACTTTTTAAATATGAAGTTCAAACAAGGACCAAATGAAGTTCATTAAAGGCTCAAAGTAATCTTGTATAGCGAAGTCTCTATGTTCAGTCGAAGCTGAGCTCAACCTACGACCAACCTTTTTCAACCTACCTTAAAGTTCATTTCAACATCCACTCCACCTTTTTAAAACCATTTGAACCCTTTGTCCTTGGAAGTTCAAACAAGGGTAAAATGAAGTTCAAATGAAGTTCAAATGAGCTCCACGACATCTTCATTTCATGTTCTGATTAACTTGCATGTCACATTCGCTGAACCACTATACTTCCCTATACAAGATTACTTTGAGCCTGCCATGAAGTTCACTTTTTTTAGCCGTGTAGAGCCTATGAGTACCAAAGAGTATCAGTTCTCTAAGCGTTGAAGTCACTTTTAAACCCAGCCTCTTGTATATAGTCGACTCCCTGCATAGTCGACTCCCTCCATACACCCAAGGGACTGGCGCCCGTGTGCACTGTGGGGGTGGCGCACTATGGCGGGGGTTTCTATGAAGAAAGTTGACTTTGTGGTGGCCAACCACATCGGAACCGGATGTGCACTATGGCGGGGGTGTACACTATGGCGGGTGTACACTGTGGAGGGAGTTGACTGTAAGTATTCGACCTGATCAGACCGTTCAGCCGGGTGGATCCCGAGGGTTATCGTTTAATTTTTGAATGGCTGAGCCTCTGACTCGTAGCCAGAGGCCGGAAAACGTGAAGACCCTTTTCGGCTAAATAATCAAAGATATTGAACAAAGATCTGAGTCATAGTTTTATTGGGTTGGTCCATAAGTTCGAGAGTTTTTATACAAAACTCACAAGGTTTCTGCATGGGTTTTATTAGTTTTGACTAACACAGTCGATTTTGGCCATCCAGATTGATCTGACCTTACCCTTTTTATCTTTGCTACTACAGGTATTGGACTTATTCCAATATTTCGACTCCACTTACTTGTCATGTGATTGTTGCTCGGTTTTATCATGTCCACTTTTTCCCTGCCCACTTTTATTTTCTTTACTAGTGCCTTGACTACTTTTTGCATTGTGATGTTGTCCAGCAGCAAAGCTTTTGTCAACACTTTCTTTCGAAGCAGCTTGATGACCACCGCCTTCGCTTGACAAAGCACTGATATCTGCGTTTCCTGAATTTTTATTGCCGTGAGAACCGGAACTTTTTTGGATCCACTGTGCTGAGAGCCTTTCTGATTGCTGCTTTTGTGGTCTCCGCTGTGCTGATTACTATTGTTCTGAGCGCTGTTTTGGGCGCTACCTTTACTGCTGATTTGACCGCTTGTTTTGTGGCTTCCTTTATGCTGAGCACTGTTTTGACTGTTTTTTTGCTTCGAGTTTTTTTGACCACTGTTTTTAGTAAGGCCAGAATGCTGAGCACTGCTCTTCCCTTTAGATTTGTTTTTAGCCTGACTACTTTTCTGAGCACTTTTATCCACATGCTCAGCGCCTTTGTCTGAGTGGTCTTCATCACTTCCTTCTACAGTATGTCCAGAATGCCGTTCAGGTCCATGTTTTCCGTTTTGATTACCTGAATTATGCAAAGTTTAAGGCTTCAAAAACTGCTGTAATAACAAGTTATCAAAATACCCTTTTGCTGACTTTTTTCATTACTTTCTTCTACAGTAGCTCCAGAATGCCTTTCCGGTCCATGTTTTTCTCCTTGATCACCTGAATTTTAAAATTTCGATTATGAAATTGATGTTTAAAGAAGTGTTTGAAAAGTAAATCGCCTATACTTTTTGCTTTAGTCGCCTAGTGTTTTGACTTACATGCAGGGCCGCCAAATGTTCTTTTTAAAAAGATTTGTCCTTTTTTCGGTACCCCAAATATTTTTTATTTTCGAAGTTTTAGTCAAAATCTTTTTTTCTCTTTAAAATGGCAATAAGCAATGGATAAAATGCACTTTTTCCTTCAATTTCTTTTATTGCGCAAATTTTCTTTTTTTTTAATTTTGGGATGGCAGCCTTGCTTATATGACAGGAGTTGAGTTTTTGCCTTGGTCTCCCTGTTGATATTTCGGTTTAGGCAAGGGTAGGGCAACATTTGTTAGGACAGAATCGAGCATATCTTAGATTTATGTTTGTGCTCGTACCGGAATACGCTGGCCAGCACTTGCCTGAGTCCAAATCGACAAGGGAGACCAATGCGAATAAAATGTTCTCCTCTTGTATAGCGCCTATCGTTTATTTGCTTGTTATTAGACACAGGGTTAGTAAGCTTGAAAAAAGCTATCTACGGCCATGACAATATAGGGTTTTTGAATTCGACCGCCAAAGGATTGTGAAAATGATCTAAATGCTTTTTTTTTTAATTTTTTCGTTTGCGTTTGGAATTAAAGTATTAGTCGAGTAAAGCTCTTTATCAACACCAGAAATTAAACAGCCAACTCAGTAAGGTTGTCCTCACCCATCAAGAGCCTCACCCATCAAGAGAAATTTTTCAAAATTTCGAATAATTTTCAAAGTAACCTAAAAATCTTTATTAAATATTTTTGTAACAATTTAGCTGTTGCTTTTTTTGATCATTGGATTTGTCATTAGTTTTTGGATTTGCGTTTCTATCGACACCCTATTTTTCTCACAATTTTTGAAAATTGTGATGTTCGGTCTTGTGGTAGTGTGCTCGGTGGCGCAGTGGGTAAGCGTTCATATATTCGGTCGACAATGGTGCAGGTTCGATTACACATGGCATTTATTTTTGCTTGTTTGACCTATTTTCACTGGTAATTCGACTTTTTTAGAGCCAGATTTGGAATTAACGGCCCGGATCGCCCCTGGAGCGTGAAAGTCAAGTGACCGCCTCCTCCAAAGAAAATTTTGCTCTAAGCCAACTTTTTTCGGTTCAGTTGATTTTTGTAACCCCGATGCATTGCAATGACGATGTCCTCCTAGACATTGGTCAAAAAAGCCAAAACAAATGGCTTGTCACCGCATGGGATCGAACCTACACACTATTTGTGGTTCAGAATTACAAATGCTTTTCCACAGCACCAGCGAAGCCGAATTTTCGAACCAAAATAGCTTCTACCCATCTCTTTTTGAATGATTATAACAGAATTATACTAAGTATTTTGCAATAAAAACTTCTAAGCCAAACTAAACTCAGTTCGGCACCAACAATCTCACCTGCAGATAATGCCGACAACTCTGATTTACTACTAACTTTGTGGTTTGGATCAGGCACTTTTGGACCATGATGATTCTTCTCTGCACTTTTATCTTCTTTACTCTTATCCCCACTTTGTTTGCTGGTCTTTGCCTTAGATTGGCCAGATCCTTGACCACTTTTGTTGTGAGCTCCACTTTTGTTGTGAGCTCCAGTTTTGTTTCCTGATTTATCCGCACTTTTATTCTTGCCTCCATTGCCTCCAGTTTGGATATTCAGCTGAGCTGAGTTTTTGTTGCTGAGTTTCCCGTTAACGTTTATTTGAGCAGAGTTTTTGCCATTGTGGTTAGCGCTATGAGGGGCTTGCGCTGAGTTCTTCTTACTTTTTTGCTTTTTGGAATTGTTAGCACTTTGACTTGCTTTCGATTTTTCTTGTGTGTTTTCTGTGGATTTGTCGCCGCATTTGTTGTAGATCTTTTTGAGCTTTTCTCGATCCCACTGGGATAGCTTCTGGGCTTTGCCGATAATCTTGAAATAAAATTTGTTAGGATAAGATAGGCGACGCTAGATGAGGGTAGGTCAGGTAGAGTAGGTGGGTTAACAGATAAGGTGGATAATTTACCCTAACCATTAATGCACTCGAACGATTAATCTGCCCGAACTACTAATGTACATGAACCACTAATGTTCCCGGACCGCAGGAATAGTGCCCGAACCACTGATATTCCCGAACGGCGTAGGCGCCGATGGTCGCCTGCATACCCTAGTATAAAATATTATACAGTAGTCTCTAGGTGATAGACATGATTTCGAGTCTACAGGGTGATCCAAAATTTTCCGACTTTTTGTTTTGCTCATAACATTTTACATTCGCGCTATTTCGATGAGATCTTTGTTTGTCGGAAAGAGGAGGCGATGAGAGTTATGAATTCCAAACATGTCACTTTTTGACAAAAGTTTCGTGTTTTACCGACTCATTCAATAATTGCATAATTTTTAGCCAAAATGTCGAAAGATGTTTTTATTTAACACTCATTTGAACAACTATCGACAATGACAACAACGTTCAAGAAAAAATTTATCAACATTTACTCCATCGACATGCTCTGAACTTCTGCCTTGAAATTCTATGGATTTGAGAAGCCGTCTTTCGGATTCAGCCAGCAAACCTCCTGAGTTTAGGGAAAAAATTCTTCGTTTTTTGGATAAACTGCCGTAGGAGATGGTTGATGTGCCATGAATTCGTACGAAAACCGGCTTCACAGGTGCAGAAATTCAAGGCAGAAGTTTAGAGCATGTCGATGAAGCAAATGTAGATGAATTTTTTGTTGCATAATGTTGCCACTGTCTACGGTTGTTTAAATGAATGTTGAATAGATCTTTTGACATTTCGGCTGAAAATTATGCAAATTTTTAGCGGGTCTGTCAAAAACAAAATTTTTCACCGAAAAATGACATGTTTGTTGTCAAACGAATTCTCATCGCCTTTTCTCTCCCACAAAAAAAAAGATCTCACCAAAAAAAGCGCGAAATGAAAAAGTTTTGAGCAAAAGTCAATAGTAGGAAAATTTTGGACCACCCTGTGTGCCTGAGCTTAACCTACTTGAGTAAGTGTGGGGTCAGGACGTCCGTTGGTAATAGCCTCTATAGTCACACTTTTAGAGTCGATAGCACCAGCATGGCAGTCACTGTGCATGATGCTGTAGTAGTCGTAGGGATTTTCTTTTTCGTCTACTGCTGGCATGTGCTTATTAACACTGAACATGTGTTTGGAATCTAAAAATTTTCAAATTGAAGATTTTCAAATTTAAAATTTAAAAATGTGGAATTACCTTTAGCTACCAAGTTATCATGGATTTTGACATAGTTGTCTCTCTTGGGCCTGGACTCTTCATTGTCCATGCCCAAGTTATAGAGAATCAGCTTGATCAGTTTTTGGATGCCGACCACTGGAGGCAGGCATTTAGCGTTAAGCTCAATCAGATTTTCTCCATGTTGTGTGCCAATCAATGTTTGACATTTAAAATGTTGAAAATATTAGACTTCAGAATTTCTGGCTGTTTCGCCCAAAAAGTATGCCTTGCTCCCCCTGTTGATTTTTTCAGACATTTTTCCCCGAAAGTCTCCAAAAGGGATTTTATTCACACTTTTCAGTTATTTTAAAGCAGAGAATGCTTTTAGTAAAAAAAATTCGTTAAATAATTATTGCCTTAGTCCCCCAAGGTAATTTATAAAAAACGATTCTAAAAAAAAATCAGCTTGGGGGACCGAGGCAAAAAAATTTCAAAAATTTTGGAGCACTTGAACCTGAGCCACAACCCCAGTCAAATCAACTGGGGGTCCAAGGCAAATTTACAAAACAAAGCCAAAATTTTAGCCGAACTATTTTAGCAAAAGGTTTTTTGCCTTAAATCAATCAAAAAGTATAAATAAACAGTTTTCTTAAAAAAACTTTTTCATATTATATATTTTTTTTTGGAAAATATTTTTTTCGGGTTGGCGCGGATGTATATAGATCCGTCATTTTTTATGCTGGATCTACACTCTGCAGCGCGGGTGTGTGAAAAATGCAGATCCACTCATTTTTATTAATTTTCATATCACATTGACATGGTCATCTTAGCTACAAGATGACACGAACTGCAATTTAAAAAAATGCTATGCCTATCACGAAGCAAGGACTATACCTGCATAAGGATTATACCGAAAAATTATACCTGCATCTATGGTAGCCAGAGAACATTTTTCAGCATGGCGATATCTTTGGCGCTAATGCAGATTCCGGTGCAAATCTTGCCTTGGTTCCCATAATGATTTTTTTTTCGTATTTTGCTTCGGTCCCGATCGTGGTGATTGAGGCGATCATGTCAACCATAATCATCTTAACCACGCCACGCCATGGTCACATTAAAAATCAACAGGGGGGACCAAGGCAAAACACGAAAAAAATCAACAGGGGGTACCTATGAGAAATTAGCACCGGATTCTCCATTAGAGCCGACACATGGCGATATGTTTTTATAGAGTGGTGCATTTTGCTTTTAAAATACTCACTCATCGCTTTCTGTAAAGCTCAAGTAACTGCCTTTTTTCTCAGTAGCTTTGTCTGTAGCTTTAGCAATGTCACGGAATTCGATGCACTGACCATGTGCAATTTCTGCCATAGCTCTTTCTATTAGCTGAGATGCAGCATGGCCTTGAAAACAATCACAACAGTTTATTGTAAAACTACGAATCAATAAATATTGTAAATTCCTACTTATTTCAGAACTGATTTCAAAAGGAATGATGTAGCTGCCTCCACTTATCCTGTGGTAAGTGCCGATGTTTCTTTTTAATCTTTTGTTTTTGGTTTCTTTTTCATAATCATATGAAAAAGATACATTCTAAAATAGTTTTTTAGTATAGTGACTATCGGGTTCTTTGCAAAGTTTGTGGGCCCCCTAAAATTCAATTTTTTACCAACCACATTAAAAGCCTGACATAGAAAACAAATGATGTTTTTCTATGTTTGCTATGTTTGCCATTATCAGATATGAGATCCGAAAAAAGAAGAAGAAAGTGAGTTTTAGCGGGGCTACAAACTTTGAGAACAACTTAATACTTTAGAGTACAGTCGGAACTGGATATAAGGCCACCCCCCCCCCCCCTCAAAAGTTGGTTCCCGCCTAACTTCAATTTTTGAAAGATTTTGCCGTTTCTGTTTTAACAGTCTGGTCCCAAATATTCCAAGGATTCCGATTCAGCCGATTGTTTTTTCAAAAGCTCGAATGTTTTGCTATTTAAAAAACAAAACTTGAATACTCCTTATATCCAGGTTTTGTTTTCTAAATGGCAAATCATTTCAAATTTTGAAAAACGATCGGTAAAATCGGGACCTTGGGACCAGACTGTAATAACAGAAAGTGCCAAAGATTTCAAAAATCAAACTAAAAAATGTGTCTAACCGTAGGCGGAAACGAACTTTTAGGGGTCACCTTATATTCAGTTTTGACTGCATATAGACTACCAAACCTCCCATTTCCATACTTTTGAAGGTCTCGACCATGCTTTAGCATGTGCTTTCCCGCTTATATATAATAAAGAAAAAATAAGAAATATCAATAGTACAAGGACAACTAGTAAAGTAAAGAATATTTGACTTTCTTTAATTTTCTTCAAATAGTGGTTAGTTGGTAGATGGTGGTGCAAATATTTCGTATCTGACCTTTTCTTTAATTTAATGTCCCAGTTCATTTTTAATAAGTAAATCTGAAAATTTATAATTATCAGATGGCTCAGAAATACAGTAAAAAACAGTAAACTCAGTATAATATTGCACTACTGTTTTGTTTTGCAACTTTTTTGAAAGGCTACTCGTCAAAAGTGAAATCTCGAAAATGTCGTTTGGAGGTTTCAGCCAAGAATTCAAACAAGTAACCTAGAAGAAGGCGTTTAGTGGTGAAAAGTTACTAAAGCGAATCATCATAGTGAACTTTCTAAAAAGATTCGTACTTTTTGAAGGACTAAAATCTATTTGATTTCTAAATTTTTGGGTCAAATCTTTTTTCGGTGCTTTAAATTCAATAAGCGCGGTATGAAATGACATTTTTTTTGACAAAAAAGGGCTAGTTTGTACTTTTTTCTGGCCAAATGTATTTTTTTCAAAATTTTGAGTTCGCAGCCCTGTACTAGAGCTATTAACATTTTGTCAGAGCTAGAGCGTGGTTTTGACAATGTTGGAGTATTGTGTAAGCCACTTTATATTTATATATTCTTAAAATTTATATCGCAGTTGAGCCTCGATCTAACCGACACTATAACAAATCGCAAAGATATTTAACATGCGGTTGTGTTCTTTTGACTTCTATTCCTGAAATCAGAATTTTTTTCATCTGTCTGATCCTCGAATATTTGAGTTAAAAAGGCCTACAAAAATCGTGCCTACAGAAACCCTGAAGTAGTGTAGGATTTATTTCAATCGAAAAACCGAAAAATTAAGGTGGACAAAAGAACTCGCTTCAAATTAAAAAAGCGGACAAAATATTTTGGTAAAGATTACATATTATGAGATATCAATCTTATAATTAAATTTATAATGGAATATTTATGTCGACCGATCAAATATACAAAAAAATGTAGCCATCTCTGATGTCTAAAAAGTGTTTGAAACTGTGGCTATGACAGTTTTAAAAAATTAATTGATTATAGTAGAATATCAAGTGGCTGAAATTCGAATGCTGTGCAAACAAACTGGCTCTATCAGTCTTGCCAAAACTTTAGGAAATATCTTTTTTTAATTTTTTACGTAACAAATCCAAAATCTATTGATACACTCAAACCTAGATTTAACGCCCCTGAAGGGGCGTAAAGAACTTTTACTATAAAGAACTTTTATTTTCGAATGCGAAAAATTCTAAACTTACACCAATTATAACTTGACTGCATCAACTGGAATTATTCAAGAATCTCAGCTAACTGAAACACTTAATTCACTCTGGTGAAGTCCCTAGCAGGGGGTGTCCTCAGCATTCTCAGGTTGAAGTCAGCCATTAGCTGGCTGAGATAAAATTTTTGACCTGGCTGACGGCTAAGTATGACAAAGATTTTCAGAAGTCAGCCGGCTGAGGAAAGTTTTTTTTATCAAATTTTTGGCGTTTTATTGATTTTTAACTGTTTTTTTGACAATTTTGAAGTCTTAAGTCAAAAAAAAGATTCAGTGATTAAATTTTTTCCCAGGCTATTGTTAATTGTTAAATTTGAGTCATCCGGTCGAGGTTGACTCAGCCATCTGCCGGCTGAGGTTGAGGCTGATGGCTGAGGTATAAATTTAGTCCCGGCTGATTCTGAGAAAAATTTTCAGACCCCAGCCGGCTGAGGCTGAGGCTTTTTATTCAATATTTCCATAGACATTCTCATTCTTTCATTCACTTTAGTGCATCTTCGGAGACGCCGTGTATAGGATTTCATCAGACAATGCAGCATGTCCTACGGATGTGGCGAGCCATTTTTTTTGGCCAGCCACGCTGTCTATACCAGCAACCGGACATTTGTCATAATTCGTGGAATTCGTCCACGGACGTTTGGCATAATTTTCTGGTATGATTCCGACAAAACAACCGAATTATGCCGCCTATATTATATGCCCAGTTTTTGCTAAATGGAGAAATCTCTTATTCTTCTGCAAAAACTTCTGAAAAAAACCTTGTTAAGCCATACGCTAAAATGCAGTTGAAGAAATTAGGCTGGCGCATAGATTACAATACTAATCCTCTTCCAACCTTTTCAATGAAATGAACAGTCTGGCCAAAGAGAAATAAAATTTAAATAAAATTTACAGGGTGATTGAACAATTTCTGAGAATTAGAATGGCTCTTAAAATTTTCCCTGCGTCACCTTCTCCTTTCTTGACCGAAATAATTGGGCTAATCATTCCGGCTTTACACCTCCAAATAAATTATTTCTGGCAGTAAAATGAATAATTCTCGACACTAAATGTAGTTTTGACGTTTTTCTAGATTTTGTTTGTAAAATTACTCTTTTTAAAAGTGTCGTATGTACTTTGCGACATGTTTTTAGCATGTTTCAGGCATGAAAAACACGAAAAAGTGTTCGAAATATGATTCTTTAGCAAGTACAGTCCACTCTCGATGAACCGGCAGCCCGATGAACCGACACTCTCGATAAGCCGGCATTGTGAAAAAGACTTATTTGGCTAATCGACAAATAAATTGGAAACAATAAACCGGCAACCTCGGTAAACCAGCAACCCAAACTAGTCCCCAGGTGTGCAGGTTTATCGAAAGAAAACTGTATATAAATTGAATAGCAAGTCGGAAGTCATGAGAATTTTTTAAAAGTTCTCGATTCACCCTGTATGAGACCAGACCGAGTATTAAGCACGTGAAACTATGTTTTTAGATCATCAGCAAAGCTGAATTTGAATAATAACACTTTTTCTGTCAGATGAAAGTCTTTAAAAGGCAAAAAGATGAGGTCAAACTTATTTACAATAAATCTTTGTAATTTTTTAAAAGCCTTCGTATTACAATGTCTGTTGCCAAGCAGCTCTTACTAGTCTTCTGCCTTCTTGCATTCTCCATTAGGTATACTCAACTGTAAAAAATTGGTTATAATTAGTTCCACCGCAAAATAAATGATTATTGGCAATGAATTTTTTCTTTGAATTTAAAAAAAATTTTCGGGTCTGTACATGTCGGAGTGGATCCCGGAAAAATGCCTTGGTTTGCCCTCTCAAACTTTTTTCATATTTTTTCTAGACGGACTCAAACATGTCATACTTGATATTGAAAAAATAAGGAAACCATTTTCGCGCTGGTGTTAATGAAAGGGACGAAGGAAATTTATAAAGATACTACCAGGTAAGCATCCTAATCATAATTGACTTTGCTGTTTCTAATTTACGCCAAGATGTCGAAGTGCCTTTACACCGAAAGTAAATTTTTACTGTGAAAGTCGTCCTCAAGGTGCCATTGTAGTGAAACTGCCGTTAAAGTGGGAATAAGGATTGCCGACCCTAGTAGCGAATACCCCCCCCCCCCCAACAATTTTTTTTTCAAAATCAAGTTTTAACCATTTCTAAGTGATTTTTATGCGCTGAAAACGAAAAAAAGGTGTTTTCGAGCATTTTCTGACCTAAAAAGTTGATTTTTGAAAATTTTTTTTTGACCAAAATTCGACTTTTTGCCTTAGGGGACCAAGGTATTCTACCTCGTTTTGTCACTGGAGCTAGGCAAAAGAGTCTCCATATGTATTTTATGAAAAAGAGTCCTGCTCGGAATTATGTCTAAGGTAAGTGAGTGCGCGCATCTCTAACTCCCAAGCCCTCGGCACTCCCTTCGGGAGCGCAGGGGGCTTGGTTGCTTGGAGTTGAGATGCGCAGACCCACATATACCTTAGACACAAATCACTCGAAAGTGACTCTGGATGCATGAAAAAAACATGCATACGAGAGTTTCTTTATGCGGTATGCCCCAGTTAACAAAACTATGTTCAAATCCCATCTTTTTAGGACTCTAGGTGCCATTTTCAGGTGGTTTACCTTGGTCACGCAAGACAAAAAGTTGAATTTTGGTCAAAAATGTTTTTTCAAAAATCAACTTTTTAGGTCAGAAAATGCCAGAAAACAATTTTTTATCGTTTTCAGCGCATAAGAATTACTTAGAAATGGTTAAAACTTGATTTTGAAAAAATATTTGTTAGGGGTTATTTTGTTAGGCATTAAATTAATGTTCAAAAGGGTATGCCAGTGGCCGATCTAAATATTTCGGAAGGCGGGTATCAGCTAAATTCGAAATAATTAAGTACAGTGGATTAGAAGTAATTGACATACCTTATTTCCTGTATTGATCAGCCTTTCTCTGATAATTAGCTCCCTGGATTTTCACGACCGTATGAATTCAAAGACGTATGAAATCCACTGTTTTTAAGGCACGAACTGCGATTGTGCTGCTGGCAATGTATGCCTGTATAGAACTCCCGCGGGTCAGCTCCAAGAATGTGGCGTATGTTGACACATGGTATCACTGACAGTAGGCATAAAGATGAACAAATCAAGGACACTTTTTTAATGAAATTTTAATGAAACAATAATTTAGAGCTCTGAAATGTAAACTAATTGATTAAAATCTTAATTATTGTGACAAATAAAGCTACATAATCTATTTTGCTCCCATTTCGTTTGTCTCTACCTAGAGCACTTTGTCAGAGTGGCTGTTCAATAAGTTTTTCAATTATTCGGCTTAAGGGCATATATTTTTTTTAAGAGTATATATGTAAATATTTACTGTTTGGTAATTAATAAGATCATTATGACTGTAGACTTCATTATTAAATTACTATGAAATACAGACGCCTATCGTATTTTCAAATTTTAATGGATGGATCAGTAGATGAGTTACAGGAGGGGGAGAATCAGGGCTAGGCGCTTCGCGCTTCGTTTTAATTCCGCCAGAGGTTTATTAAAATGTGTATACACTCACTGGGAATTGAACCTCCGACCTTTCAAATATTTCCAAAGGCAAATTTTCCATGGGAATTTTCCATTTTCCACTTTCAATATTTAACTTTCCATTTTTCACTCTTCAATTAGTAGACTGGAACTGGAATACTTTATTTGCACTGAAGTGTAGAGTCTGCTTCAGAGAAGCTTTGGCTGCTTCTTTGACGTATGGAGATTTGCTTGAGCTTTTCACCGGAATGTCGACGATGATAACGCATGCCTCATTGCAAGAGACTTGAGCACACATAGGAACAATGTTTTATGCTGGAGCTATTTCTTTCAATGACCTTTTTTCTGAAGACAGTTAAGCGCAAATTTCGAGTTAGGCTTCTATGGTTGCGATTTGGGGTGTTTGAAGGACAATTTTAGTAAAAAAGTTCCAAAAAATATGCCTTCGTCCGCCTGTTGTTTTTATTCTGAAATGAGTTTTTGTGAAACGTTGTTTGCCAAGTTTCGGGTTTGACAAATGTCGTTTTTGTGAAATATCATTTGCATTTGTTTGGTACCAAACAAGAATAGCAGTGTTCATCAGAGCAAAATAAAAGAAACAAAAGGAAGTTCATCAAAATTTTTTAATATAATTCACTTTCATTTAATATTCCATAGACCTTCTCAAAATTTATTTTATTCACTTCAATGCATCTTCGAAGGCGGCCTTTATAGCAGTTCATCAGACAATGCAGCATTTCCTACGGATGTTGCGAGCCATATTTTTGCCCAGACACGCTGTCTATACGGATAACTTTTTCCACTTTTTGCTTGATCGAAAAATTTCTTATTTATTTGCAAAATTTTTCGCAAATATCTTGTCCAGTGATACACTAAAATGCACTCGCAGAAATTAAGCTGGCGCATAGACTGGAATACTAATCCTTTTGGAACCTTTTCAATGAAATGATTAGTCTGGCCAAAATCAATGAACAAGGCGGATTGTGCAAATTTCTAAATGTTCAAAGTGTATTCTCCAAACTTTTGTCCATATAAGTGAAATGAAAATGAAAATTAGGCGGGATTTTGAAGGTGAATTTTTCAAAATTCATTTTTTGAAATTTTAGACCAAAGGGGGGACCAAGCACTTTTTTCAAGGTTTAGAGGGTACTCAATCTGGCGCTTTTACTTTCCATGGGCAGATATCTCTGACACTTTTACTAGTAAATCGACCATGGCGAACATTATTAGAAAAGCCAAATTTTCAATTTCGAGGGGACAGTTCAATATGGTCCCTTGTAAGTGTTTTTCGCCAGCTAATTTTCTGCCCAAAAAAAGCTTTGTCTAAGATTAAAAAAGAAGCTGCCCAAGGCCAGAATCGAACTGACGTCGCCACGGCCACAACGTGGAGTACTAACCACTATACTACTTGGCCACTGGAATATCACGATAATATGCTTTAAGTACTCACATATATTTCCGTCAATTCCTAGACTACACGTGATTCAACTTTAATTATATTGACAAAAGCGGTGAGGTCATTGTTCCAAACTATTTTTTGGTTTTCTTTTTATTTACCACCTTTTGAAAAATATTGTTAAGCAAATACACTGTATTTTACTTGTTCTACCTTTTCTATCTTCATGAGTATTTTTAACTACAACAATCTTAATCCTCAGAAATAGCCTTTCGAAGCTGTTCGAACTAATCTAGGAATAAAAAATAATTTTTTGAATGAACAAAAACTTCTTTTAAAAAGTGGTGCCGATAAAGGATGAGAATTCGTTTGAACTTTACTTTTATGTTTGATTTTATAATGAATCTATTACATCCAGTTTGATGCCATGATCGTGTACAATGCCTTCATGCAACTTCCGTTGCATGAATTGGTCATTCGTCCTCAGCAGTTCAACAACGGAATTATGTTGATGCCTAACCTTTATGTTATCACCAATATAATCTTTAACCTTGCATATGGTTTGACAGGTGGTCCTGGCCTAGTTTCTGGCACGATTATCGGCGATAAATTGGCTGTGTTCGAAACCTTAAATACTTATTTAACAGTAAACCATAAGACATTTTGCACCTCTCTTGCATGCAAAAAACATAGACAACCCTACAGCTTTTATCCGCGCCGCATTGGACATGCTTAGATACTTGCAGTTCGATGAGTATGCAAACAAAGCGTCGGATTCGCTGTAAAAATCACTGACTCAGCAAGAGACTCACATCCCATACATTGGGTATGCTAATAAAACCAGCCAGAGATCGAGACTGTGCTAGAAAATCTTGAAGATTGTGTAAGAAAGAGATCAAAGAGATCAGAAAGAGATCACGGTGCATCTGTCTCCTTCTCGTTAAGAAAAATAATGTTAAAAATTGGCTTAAAGAGGATTTGTAATTTTCCCCAATAATATTTATAACCTGCATTGGCTGTGTTGGCTTGAGTTCAGAATCCGCACCCCCCCCCCCCCACGAAGAGTGATCAGGTGGAGGAGACAACTTCATATTCATGTTTCTCGATCTCGATTTCATGAGAAAGCCGCTCGTTTTTTTGATTCTGAGATCAAAATTTCTTTTCGAACTACAGGGGGTATCATTGTTTTTGGCTAGGAGACATTTGGCAAAAACGACATTTGGCAAACGTATCTTTTGGCCAAACGACATTGGCAAAAACGAGATTTGCCCAAACGACGTTTGGCAAAACGACATTTGGCCAAACGACATTTGGCAAAACGACATTTGGCTACCGTTGATTACGTTGATTACGTTTGATAATAAGACCCAGACAATCATATAATGAAAATACACCAAACTTTTTTTATTCTCATCAACCCCACCTGCCGAATCAAACAGTGGGTTGACTATGTGAATTGGTCGATTAGGCAGTCTCAAATCCGAGACTTCCAAGCTTCTGTCTTTTTATCCAAATCTGATAGATTCAGTAATTTGACAATGGTCTGATTGGAACAACTGGCCAGAATTTGGCAACTAGAATCTGTGGCTAGATGGATGCTTGGAGTGTCAGACGTGTTAGGAATGTGTTTTTTTGCCAAATGTCTCCTAGCCTTGTTTTTTAGTCAAAATTTGAAAAATTTAAATTGGCGCCTTTTGAATTTAAAAGGGAATAAGGGCTGTATTGGGAGGGGAAGGGAATAAAAGAGGGCCACTAATCACACAGGGCCCACTAACAAGAAGATGTTGAACATAGTTTTGAATACTGGGGCCTATCGCATAAATAAACTCTGGTATGAATGCTTTTTCATGCATCCAGAGTTAGAGATGCGCGCACTCACTTACCTTAGACATGATTCTGAGAAGTAAGAAGATCAAAAAATGCATATAGAGTCTCTTTTTGCCACGGCCCAGTTAAAGGGCCCAGTGGACGGTTCGTCACTGCAACTCTGTATAAATCTATTTTAAAGAATTCCTCACTACTTCCTCATTTAAAAATATGTTTTTTGGAGAATTCGGTCACCCTGTGGTTTTTTGTCATTTTTTGACTTAATCACCACTATCGAAACAAAAAAGATGAAATTTAAACATTTTTTATAACTGGGGCCTACCGCATAACGAAATTCTGATTTTACTTGGATATAATTCCCATGCACCCCCATCATCGGATAAACCTTTTTTTAAAAGTGTTTCTAAACAACCCATTTCTACCTAAAATGGCCTCAGGAGTTCAAAAAAAATCATTATTTTTCGAGTTCTGATGTATAAAAAATCGAAATTCAGGTATTTTTAAATTTCGACTTTTTACATGTTTTACTATGTTTTTCAACATGGGGCTTGGCAAAAAGAGTCTCTAATGGTATTTTTGATCAAGAGTCTTGCTCGAAATTACGTCTGAAGTGAGTGAGCGCATCACTGTGCCCTCTGTGTTAGACACATAGTTGGACGCCTCTGAAAAACCACCGCCGCCGCCGCCGCCGCCGGCGTAAAAATGTTGCTTAATTTCACCGACGCCGAAAAAATGGTAGTGTTTTTTTTGGCTCACCCTGTTTATAACAAACAAAATTTAGTGATGGTACTTTGTTCTTACCGCAGAACAGTTGAAAATTACGGCCAATCATTTTTTTCTCCCCGCAAAATTTTGTTCTCATCGAATTTCGTATTTTTAATCAAAATTTTTCGGAAATTTGTATTTTTTTAGTCATAAAATTACTTGGATTGCTCAGAATTATAGAGTGACCAGAAGCCCCTCAATATTGTTGTTTCAGGGGTTTACTAAGGGGGAGGGGTTACCGTATATTCTCTATTAGAAGGCCCGGGCCTTCTAATTTTCAACCCTCTTCAGAGAGGGCCTTCTATTAGAGAGGGGCCTTCTATTAGAGAGAGGCCTTTTATTTTTCAACTGAAAATTTCATTTGAATTTTTAGTCACGAAAGGAAAAAGAATAAAACTTTTGTTGCATCATTTTTTGTCACTTTATTTTGTCGGGTTTTTGCTCTCTCAATTATTTTTCTGTCTCATTTTTTGTGCTTTTCTGTTGCTAATTTATTTTTCTGTTCAGATGAGCGATCCCGATGAGCTGCAGCTGCATGAAGATGAAGGGCGTCCAGTGACCAAGAAGCGCCGACGAAACGTTGAAACTGCAACGAAGGTGGAGGCTATCGAATGGGCGCGCAGGTACTCGAATCACTCCGCTGCAAGAAAGTTCAACGTCGCACGGAGCCGGATCAAGGACTGGAAGAAGAAAGAAAATGAGCTAAGATGCCAAGTGTTAGTATTTCCTTGTTCGCCTTGACTTGCAATATCTTTATTGTTCAGGAACAACACAGCCAGAGGATCAAAGCGAAAGCGTCTTGATGGTGGTGGCCGACACGTCAGCTATCCTGACTTGATGTGGAACTAGCAGAATGGGTGCGCATCAAACGTGAAAACAAGCAGCCAGTCTCTCGTCGGATCATCAGCAACAAGGCAAAAGAACTATTCCGTGGAACAGACTTAAAGGCAACTCAATTTTTTGAATCATCTCATTTTTTAGAATCATTTTAGGTATCGGTTGGTTGGCTCAGCTCTTTCCTGCATCGACATCGTTTCGTCTACCGCCGAGTCACAACAACTGCACAGAAGCCGCCCGAGAACTACGCAGAAGCTGTCGCCAAATTTATCGTCCACTTGGAGCAAAGAAGGAAGGCTGTCAAGTTTGCCGAAGTGTTTGCAATGGATGAAACAGCTGTCTGGTTTGACTGTCCGAGCTCACAATGCATTGATTCCATTGGTGCTAAAGACGTGAGATTTATAAATTGTTGGTTATGGTATTTTTATTCCAATTTCAGGTGACAATCGTTACAACCGGACACGAGAAGATGAGGATCACTGTGTGCCTAACTGCTCGCTCAGATGGCAAGAAGCTCATTCCTTATGTTTTGGTGGACCGCAAGCGACCAATTCCGAAGATCGAAAAGCAATTTGAAGGCAAGTTGGTCATCAAATGGAACGGTTCAGTTTGGATGAATGATGCTACAACTTCCGACTTCCTAATGACAATTATCGGTGGTGCTGGCCCGTTCGCAAAGAAACGTCTGCTTGTTTCGGGATGCGTTCGCTGTTCACAAGTCAGAATCCACTCTGGCCGTCCTCAAACAACTTGGCGTGGAAGCGGCTTTCATTCCTGGTGGTTGTACAAAATTTATTCAAGTAAGAGTTCTGTCGTTATTGATGGAGTTATGATTACTTTATTTAGGCTCCTGATGTCTCGTGGAACAAGCCGCTGAAGAGAGAATTCGCAAATCCTACACAATCTGGATGGCCAACGACGCTCAAAAAGAATTCACTAAAGGAGGGAACCCGAAGGCGCCGGCTCTGGACTTGGTATTAGAATGGGTGCATCAAGCCTGGCAAGAACTCAGCAAAGATATGATCGCGAAATCGTTTGAAGGTTTGTTTCCAGGACTGTTCAATTTTCTTATTTATTGTTTCAGTCTGCGCACTCACAACACCAACAGATGGCTCTGGAGACGACAAAATTACGTGCTTCAAACCGGAAGGATCCATTGGCGGAAAAGGACTCACCATTCTCAACGACATCAGAGCTCAGCAGAAGGCGGCGGATGCAGTAATGACTTTGAGGAAGACGGTCTGGCAGAAGGAGAGCTGGCCGATGCTGAAGAATCGAACCTCACAACTCTGGAAGATTTTAATGATGAAGAATATTTTATGTTTGTTGAGCAATTTATTTGAATTTTGATGTACAATAAAGTGTTAACCAAAAGTTTGTTGTTTCAGGGGGCTTTCTATTAGAGAGAGGTCTTCTATTTTTCAAACCTCCTCAAAGGGAGGCCTTCTATTAGAGAGGGGTCTTCTATTAGAGAGGGGCCTTCTAATCGAGAATATACGTATATGCCTAAAAAGTCAGGCTGTACAGTAAAATGTAAAAAACCAATTTGCTTTTCACCTCAATTCTAGACTTCCAGAAGTCTCATGGATTACAGGTACCAAGAAAAGCATCGCTGCTACCGCGCCGCCACCGCCGCCTAATTACTCCGCCGCACCGCCACCGCCGCCGCCGACCTCATTTTCAGCGCCGGCGCCATCGCCACCGCCGGCGGCACCTCATTTTTTGCCGCCGTCGCCTGGCGGCGCCGCCGGCGGCGGCGCCGGTGGCGGCGGCGGCGGCGGCGGCGATCCAACTATGGTTAGACACTAAGGAGACGAAGGGAGCTTGAAGGCTTAGAGTTGAGATGACACATACATACCTTAGACACAAATCACTCGAAAGTGACTCTGGATGCATGAAAAAGGATGTATACCACAGTTCATTTATGCGGTAGGCCCTAATATTCGAAACTATGATCAAAAATTCTCATTTTTGTTAAAAAATTAACGCCTTTTTGGTCCATTCCTGCCTCAATATATCCCTAAAACCCTTCGAAAATAATCAAAAAGGCTACTTTTGGGAAGTTTCGAAAGTCAATTATTTATTGACCAGAACTCAAATTTGATGCCCTTTTTGAACTTTCGAGGTCATTTCAGGTCGATAAAGGGTGTTTGGCTACATTTTAAAGAAAGTTGATCGGGGGGGAGGGGGGGGGGGTTTGTATTTGTCCAAGTAGCATCGAAATTCTAGTATGCATGCATTTTTCATGCATACGGAGTCACTTTCGAGTCGGAGGTATGTCGGTGTGCGCATCCTAACTCTAGGGGCAGGGCCCCTTCGAGGGCAAGAGTTTTTTTTCACTAAGACATGAGCAAGACTCATGATCGAAATTGCATGTAGAAGCTTTTTTGCAAAGCTCCAGTGACCAAAACAGAGTGAAATACAAAAAACGATCAAAAACCACAGGGAAACTAAGGCAGTCTAAATTTTTTTTCGAAAAATGTCCTTCCCACACTTGTTTCTTGACTGTTTTTATCGTTCAATACTTAGACCTTGAGAAAACGCACATTTCGGCTACTTCAAATAGTGTACTCCTGCCGTTGTGTGCCACCCGGAATTCGCTACCAAAAACCATTCTCTACCACATCAAACCATATTCACTGCCAGATAAGCCCATCAATGTATGAAATAAACAAATGAAAAATTCTCTGTATAATAGCTCAAACGAAGCCTAGAATCTTGGCTAGATTCAAGAATATGAAATGTGTGACTTGTAGCAAAATGAGCAAACATTAACCAGAGAAGTCAAGGAAAGTGCCAAAGAACGATCGATTTTTAGGTATCTGGGCTATCTCAGACTATGAATAATCTCTGGTGGGTGTGTAACTCTGCGCTGATTATTTCGTTGGACAGTTTTAACAGTTCGTTGGACAGATCATTCAGACACAAAACTCATAAATATGAAAACGAGGCAGATGAAAAAATAAGACATGCAGCCAGTGGTAGTCGAACCTGTGGCCTAGACGATGCGTATTAAAAGTTCCCGTTCTTTTTAATGGTATTAGTTAATTTTAGACGCTATAGTAATTAAAGTAGTTGGTAATTGTATTTTTCCATAACACACTTATTCTTGAAATAAGTATATGTATTTTTATACAGAGTAGAAAAATTAAAAAATTGCTGAAAAAAATTATATGGGGGTTCCGTGATGGCAAATTCTGCGTTGGGGAATTTTTCGTTGCCGAGTTTTTGCCATTGGCGAGATTCGCCGTTGGGGAGATTTGACGATGGCGAGTCTTTTACGTTGTCGAGTTTTTTGTTGGCGAGTTTGTTGCGTCCCGAAATTATTTATTAAGACTAATTTTTCTGATGTTCAATAATTGTTAAAATAGGCCTGAAGTTTCACCAAAGGCTTTTGCCGCACCCTTTAAGATATTTTTTAATTTTTTTTTCGTCATAAATTATTCAATAACTTTCTATTTTCTATAATAATTTCAATAATTTTTTTTATTTTATACATTAACGCTTTACTTTCTTAAAAGCTTTAGACTAAAAAAGATTATTGAGAAAATTATTAATTCATTTCTTTCTTCAACCCTCAAAGTTTCAACACATCAAGCTAAAAAGCTTTTATGAAAATGTTTATTTAACATAAAGGCTTTTGCATCTCAATCTGTATTTGTTAAATAAAGGAAAAAAATTGCTATTTAAACTCAAAACTTTCTGGATCAACATTACATTTCATACACTAAAAATGAAAACTTCTTTCTTTGTGGTTTGCTTCATGGCTGTGCTGGTGAAGACTAATGCTGACTGGCAAGGCGACAAATTCATGGATTGCTGTCAGGCAGCAAACATCGAATGCGCTTCAGATGGTAATTTTGCATTTTAAAATGCACAGAATTTATTTTCCCTAGCAAATTTTATGCGAAAATTATTTTTACTTAAAAAAATGAATGAGAAAAAATTTTGAACAAAAATTAATGCGGGTTTTGATTTTGAAGAAAAACAAATGAACCAAGACAATTTTTGAAAAAAATTGTCTACAATTCTGTTACTAAAAGTTCTGAATTCGAGCAATGTTAGAGCCGAACTCTGTTTTGTATAGTTCGAGTGAAAAAGATGTAAATTAATTTAAAAAGAACAAACTATCAAAAAATCAGTTTCAATTCGCTGTTCCTAGTTGAAAAATTTCGAAATTTTTATTTAAGCACCTTAGAGCTATTAATTTGAAAAAGTAGGGCTGAATTTTGTTATAAACCCTAGCACCTTCTTAATGGTTCATTCTTTGCTCTCTTAAAGCAAATATCACCGCCGAGTATTGCTCGTGGTGAAGGTGTGCGCTGATTTCTTTTTAAATCAGTTAACAAGATGATGATACATTGATTTTATTAATTTTATGGACATTTTTAAAAATGGTATTTTACTGTCCAAAAAACACTTTTTACAGTTGAATCATAGAAAATGGCCAAAATGAATAAAATTAAAAAAAATTTTTTTTAAGAAAGTTCGTGATTGTGTTGCTATATCGAAAAATATAATTTTAGCGTGCAAATATCCTCCACCAGCCTTGGCTGGAATAGATACTGAATTGTGCGAGGGAAATCACATCAACGAATTTGTCAAGTGCTACACAGGAGGTCAGGACAATACACAGTGCTGTCATGATGCTGGAGTCTCTGGCTTCTATGGCATGTGCCAAGATTTTTGCAATGGAACTAATCCCCAACTTTGGGCAAATCCTGCGTAAGTTAAAAAGCTGTTTCAAAACATCTGTCATTTCAAAAACAACCATGCCAATCATCTCTGAAAACTTTGTTATTCTTTTATCAATTCTTTTTATTTTTTCAACTATGCAACAACGAAAAAAGCTGATAGGAAAAATGTAAAAAAAAAATTGACAAAATACAATTTACTAACTTTCTAACTCTTTGGCTTACTACGCACATTAAAAAACTTGTTACAATTTTTCAGATACACTATTTGCAAATTCAAGGTGGACGACATTTCCAAGTGCAATCATGATGGTGTGAGGTCAATCTTGGTTAAATTAAAGAATTTTCAATGTTGGAATTTCATAAAAAAATTGAATGGAACAAATAAAGTATATACTTTTGAGAAAAATTATGTTTGTGAAAATATCCAAGCTTAGGATGGTCGAAAAAAATTGCAAAATACTTGTTGAAGAGAATTCACTTGCTCCATAAGTTGCTGCATCATTTGCAGACCATAACGCGGCAAATCTGTACTTTGATCAGCCAATCACATCTCAGCCTTTGATCTCAAGATACGTTTAATCACTCATATACTACAAAAACACTTCGAGAATACTCCAATACAAAATCTTCCAATAAAACAATGGCTGTACGAACATTCGTAACAAGACAATTTCGTAAGAGCGAAGTTTCGTAAGAGCGAACTTCGTAAGAAACTTTTTCGTAAGAAACAGTTTCGTAACAGCGAATTTTCGTAAGAAACTTTTTTGTAACAGCGAATTTTCGTAACGAATTTCTTTCGTAAGAGGAAATAATCGAATTTTTTTCACTCTTATTCAATTTTTCTAATTCAGGATTTCATCTGATTCATTTATTTTGGCCTTTCTGTCACTGTTTGACACTTCGAACAGTTAATTATATGACTATTAACTGTATGAGCATAAAAGTTGGTAAGCATAGGTCATATGACTGAAAATTTCGATAATTAGTTGACCCCCAGATTTCCATCCATTAGGATAGTGTCTTTTTTCAAAAACTTCATTCTGAAAATTCTCATAACAGCTGCTGCTATAGTTGAACTATATTCAAGAATGTCACTGTCGGCTATTGCAAGCATAATTTTTCTTATCTCAATTATTGCTTCTAACAAAAACAAGGTGTCATTTTCGCAATATTCAGCCAGCTTTTAAGGTAAGAAGAAAGATGTTTTCTATTCTTTTCATACCAAACTTCGAAATCTGCTTTTTTGTCAGGTTTCATCGAATCAAGACAATAGTTTTCAATAGAGGGCTCTAGTTTTTTTCTGTAATTAGTGATTTTGTTGAAAAGATGCGGAAAATAAAGCTTATTCTGGTAGGGTCACATTTCGTACCGCGACATTTCATATCGCGACATTTCGTACCGCAGCTCCGAAAGGTATTTAAAAAACTATTTCGGCCAAAATTGTTTTAAACGGTTTTGAAACCTTTTCCTTTCATTTTTATGTCTACCTTATAGAAAAATGACTAAAATGCAAATTTTGACTTTAAATTGATTTTCTCCGAAAAGCCATATCTCAACATTGAGATATTCAAAAAACATTTGTAACATAGGTTTTGTAGCGCTTGAGCTGCGCTACAATATGATGCTGAAATTTATCGTGACCTTTAAATTTTATTTCAAAGGTCTATCAGTTTAAGTAAAAATACGTATTCAATACGTATTCGTTGCTTTAACTGATAGAAATTTTAATAAAATTTCAAACGTTAAAATAAAATCTTAGCATCATATCGTAGCGCAGCTCAAGCGCTACAAAACCTATGTTACAAAATGTTTTTTGAATATCTCAATGTTGAGATATGGCTTTTCGGAGAAAATCAATTTCTTGAGAAAATTACTAAATTCCAAAAATTAGGAAAAATTTGCATTTAGTCATTTTTCTATAAACTAGACATAGAAATGAAAGGAAAAGGTTTTAAAAGCGTTAAAACAGTTCTGGCTGAAATAGTTTTTTAAAATACCTTTCGGACGCAATAAAAGCTGCGGTACGAAATGTCGCGATATGAAATGTCGCAGTACGAAATGTGACCCTACCCTTATTCTCGCACTCTGCCAAAAAATGATTTCAATTGATCTAATCTAACATCATTAGAAGATAGGAGTCTGCCCGCCTGCTGGGTTCAAGTATCTCGTTAACTCTGACCATACCTGACTTCAATTGTTTCTACGGTGAAGATCAGAAAGACAGATGATGAATGCTACGAAGAGGTACCAGTAGCGGCCAAAGACGAGAACATTGCTATTCACGGATTTATTGACCCGAAGACTCCTGTCCCCCAGCTGGAAGCAACGCAAGTCAACTGCCACACTCATTGACACACAACTTTTTACGTTGTAGAGCGTCTATAACGCTATGACAAGATGAAAAGAAGAGTCAAAAATATCACCAGCTTAAGACACCAGCTTAAAACGTGGATTTCGGTTTTTTCATAATTCGGTTATTTTCATAAAAGCTGAATCGAAGCTAAAAAAACTACTCACAAAACTATACTAAGCTTCACCTCTTAAGTTTCGTATGCTGTTCGGACAAGAAGACTCAAGGAAGCAAAACTTATTATTCACTATGTTTTTTGCATGAACATGTTTTTAAAAGTAAGCTTTGATCTCTATATAAATTATTCTTTATATATCAAATATTCACATTATAATTTACCCATCTAAATCATTTATAGCTGGATATCAGAAAACATGATCTAATTCATTTTTATTATAATACTTATACTTTATTGTAACATTTCATAATCTTATGATAATTTATTTGAAAAAATGTATTTTCATGATTTTCCGACGCTGCTTCTTATTTTCGAAAATGTCGCCATTCTTCGCTTGCTGCTGCTTTTATAGCCGTGCAAGTAAGTTTATGACACTGATTGAGTCCATTTCTTGTCAAAGTGGCGACAGTGAAAGTGTGAACTTTCAAGGTCGCACAGTAAAATATTTAGACGCATTATGAAATTTAGAAAAGTTATTTTAACCTACCGATGATTAAAAACGCATTTTTGTGAAAATTGACCACTTCATAGAAACTTTTGTTCCCTTAATTTTTTTGAAATTTCTACAGTTGAACCTCGCCATGGTGGCACCCCCAAAGTTCGTTCCCGCCTAGGGTCCGACACTTTTTTTAACCCGATTTTCGAAATATTTTATCGATTCTGTTATGACAGTCTGGTCGCAAATATCGTAAGGATTCGATTCGTTGATCGTTTTTTGAGAAGAAGACAAAATTTGGGTTAAAAATTTGGGGGGGGTCGGTTTTTTTCACTTATTAAAAAATACTGTTTAAACGTCTCCTAAGTAATATTTATATGCTTAAAACGATAAGAAAGTCAATTTCTAACATTTTTGCACAAAAAATGGTATTTTTGGAAAATTTTTTTTTGACTTTTTGCCTTGGGGAACCAAGGCAAATTTCCTTGTATTAAGGTATTCTACCCGTTTTGGTCACTGGAGCTGGGCAAAAAGAGTCTTTTTATGCATTTATGATCAAGTGTACTTCTCGGAATCATGTCTAAGGAGTGCGTGCGCGCATCTCTAACTCTCAAGCCCCCTGCGCCCCCCTGTGGGGGCGCAGGGGCTTGGTTGCTTGGGGTTGAGATGCGCACACCCACATACCTTAGACGCAAATCACTCGAAATGACTCTGGATGCATAAAAATGTATGCATACCAGAGTTTCTCTATGCGGTAGGCCCCAGTCAACAAACTATGTTCAAATTCCATCTTTTTGTGTATCAGGTACCCTTTCAGGTTGGATTCCTTGGGGGACCAAGGCAAAAAGTCGAATTTCAGTCAAAAAAATTTTCTAAAAGTCTATTTTGTTGTGGAGAAATGTCAGAAAAATTTTTTTTATCGTTTTAAGCATATAAAAATTACTTAGGAGTCATTAAACAGTTATTTTTATATAAGTGAAATAGAAAGAGTTACAGCGTCTACGCTGGTTGGTCTGAAAGTAGGTCATTCTTGTCAACACATGGTTTGAAGTTAAAACTTAAGGCGGGTACCCGCAAATTTTTTTGATAGTTTTATTTATCACTTGTTTTCCTTATTATTGTTTTAAAAAACTAGGCAGAAAAAATCTAAAAATATAGACGAGAACAAATGTAAAAGTTAGTTCAAAAGCAGGGAGCGTAACCGTACTTTTAAAAAATACTTTTACTTTTTTCGGGACCCAAAATCTTTTATTTATGAATTTTTAGTCAAGATCTTTCTTTGGTGCTCTAAAGTTAATAAACAGTGAATAGCCCTTTAAAATAGCTTTTAAAGAGTTTAAAATAGCACTTTTTGGCGAAAATGACGAAATTGTTTTTTTTGGCCAAGTGTACTTTTTTCAAAACTTTTGAGTTACGAACCCGTATAAAAAGAGAGAAAAGAAATGCTTTTTTCTTTTTTTCGTGTCACGCACTGGCATGCCCCCTTAATATACTATCACTCTTGCCGGCAAACAAATTTAGTACGTTTCAAATAGGAATAGAGGATGGTCGGGACGGGACGGATCGTCCCGTCCTGAAGGGTTTTGTGTTTTTTCCATCCCGGATCTCGTCCCGGAAAAACATTTGAGTCTGTCTCGTCCTGGTGTCATGTGCCGTGGCAACTTTCCGATTTCGGATTTACTTTTGCTATATTGAAAGTGCCTTTTGTTGTCGCAAAAAAGCACCAATTTGAAAATTCCATCATGAAAATTTTCAAAAATATGGACTTTATCTTAATATTAGGTTATTCGAAGTGATTTCATCAGACAATTTTAGAGTCTGATAGCTCAGTAGAATTCTGAGACTGAGCTGAATGTTCTGACTTTTATAGTTTTCGATAATTGAGCCTTCTAAGTTAAAGCATTGTTTTTTTTAATTCAAGGCAGACCTGAAAAAGCCTCTAGAAAGCGTTATTGAAATACCTAATTTTTTTGCAATGCTCTCTAATTCTCCTGCTATTTTTACATAAGAAAAAAATAAAATTTTCCAGAAAAATGGGTATCATTGGAAAATGCGGGCTTTTGAAAAGTGTCATTTTGGAAATTTCAAAAATCACCGTGTTTTTTGAGTGCATATCAGC